>JANAWD010000483.1:0-32958 GCA_027627245.1 Meripilus lineatus | reverse complement strand
CTGAACCCGCTCAGGAAGGTGCCGTCGCCGTTGCACTATACGAGTAAGTCTACCCCAGTCTTACTCTTAAATTGTCTGATCTGATTACACGTTGTTTGTGTAGTTACGATGCAGCTGAGGATAATGAAATTTCGTTCCAAGAAGGCGAGAAGATAACTGAGATTGTTGCGGTCGATGATGAAGGAGCTTGGTGGCAAGGCAAGAATGCGAAAGGCAATGTTGGGTTATTCCCTTGTGAGTGATATTTACTCTTTTTTCACTACGTTTCGGTGGTGACTGAAACGATATGTTTCAGCCAATTATGTTGAAGTGCAAGAGTAATGGTTATGATCGAAATGATGGATTGTGTCGTCGCGATTGTGGAAAACGGGTAGTCTCAGTAGAGGGTATCTCGTGTTTGCCGCAGAAAGCCCATTTAATGCATTATTTTATTTGCCCGACTCTTCTCGGGAGGCAAGGGTGCTTGATGATCACAGACAGATGGAATACCGCCGAAGTTTGTCTTCTGTACTACGATGGGAAGTAGAAACCTGGACTCGGGATGGAAAATCAGATGGAGAACGCGGTGCTCTCAATATCAAGGATCAACCAATTGTCGAGATGTCCAGTTGGTTGATTCTCAGGGATTCGAAAGCGTCTGCGTATGAGGTGAAGAAGGGAGATCAGCGCCTCTGATCTTCTGGTCAAAAATATGTCTCCACTTTGACTTGGATGATATAGACTTCGACATGTATGGACAGAAGTTGGACGGGAGCTGAACTAAACACCTTGACAACTCGATCCGTCAATGTCGACATGGAGCTAATATAGGATTTTCCTTGCTGAATATGGGTGTTGGTGAAACGTTCTGGGAGGGGAGTGCGTATCTCGATGACATGGAGAGACAATGCGCTAGAATGATCCAATGAATCCGGAGCCGAGGATGTACTTCTCGTGAGCGTGATGGCAAGACAGACAAGTCTGAGCTGGCTCACGATAATGAGATTACCATTCATGAGTGATCTCTACCCTCAAAGACCTGGAAGATACTCGGGCTCTTGACCTTGACGCGACTAGAAAGTGGTAATGGTATGTTGGTCATTGATTTTCTCATGGAAGTGATTCTGAGACGACGCGATGAGCCGGCGACTTTTGACCATGAGCATCGAGCTGCCTGTCGAGAGGACCGATCGTTCTGAGAGCCCAGCTTAGATTGGGTAAGACTAGGAATACATGAACATTGATTCGGAGTATCGCGATGCCTCGTGGCGTTGAATGAAGACGAGTTGTTTGGGAGTCGGTCGAGTGCAAACATGGCGAGCGTCTTGTTTTCTAATGGGGAATGACAGGCGGCTGATCGGATATGATACGAGGTGGGAATACGCCTGGGCCTTTGTGAGACTCATTTGTTGTTCCACCACTCGCGTTTGTGTTTGGAATTTGGCTACTTCGTTCGCTTTGGCTGTCTTGCTTGCAGCTGCTTGTGTCCCCTCCACCGACAACGATACGCCTTTCATCTTATTCTTCTCGTCATATATTCCCCAAATCGCCTGCTTTCACATCATATCTTCACTCCTTCAGCGGTCCAGCACTCGTTACATCACATCATACGAACATTACAGTAACACAACCATCTAACGACTCCCACGATATCACCTCCAAAGTCGATAATAGCCTCTACCCCCACCCACCATCCTCAAAAATGGCCCAGCCTGTATTCGATGACCATCCTCTAGAGGATTATTTTAGACGTGAGCTCAGCACAGCATCTAATCTTGTCTCAATTGTCCATCTCAATGCCACATACACAGAATCTGGCGAAACTGCGGAGCCTATGCCCGGCGGTTCATCCGACTTTGACTTGGACCCTGCCATTCCTGAAGGAGCACCAAACCATTTACCACCTGCTCTCGAGAACCTGCCCCCACTATTAGTACAGGCAATACTCGTGAGTCCCATCGCCATCACTTGTCTCCTTCCTACAAGGATCCACTTCCTGAGCACACACAACACTTGACACGTTCCCCAGGGGTCAATTCTTATCCCCGTTTCCATCGTCTCCGCGTTGCTTCCATTCCGTCCTTCCCAATACAACATCCCGTCACCCATCTTGGCACACCAGCATAAACTTTCTATTAAATCCCCATCCAAATCCTTTCCATACCCTCTACCGGCCATGCTCACAAAACTACTTTCACAGTGCCTCAACACCCTCCTAACATCCTCGAAATTTCAATCGTCCTCAAACGCCTTTGCAGAGCGTTTCAAATACGACGTCATTTCATCCTCCCTACTCTCCACTTCCATCGCCTCCAGCCAACCAACCCCACTCCTACCAAAGCGTCGCCCTCTCACACCAGACATTCCGGGTCAACTACCAGAAGATGACTCCCTCATCCCCCTCGAAATCCCCACTACTGGCGACAGCACTCCAATGCCTCCAGGCGGCGACACCCTCCAATCACCATCCACTTCGCAAAGTCCAGGAATGACCTGGCCCGTTTCCATCCTATCCGTTGCCGTTCTCGCTCTCTCAGCAGAATACTATTTCCTGTCTTTGTTGCTCTTTGCTCTTTCCGCTTTTCTCATTCGCACGGCAAAGGCACAAGCGAGTAGAACCGAAGCGATGAATTTGGTACGTCCCTTTATTCTCGACGCGGCTTCTTGGCCCACCTTTCGTCCGCTCATACTCATTTTGATCTGAAACCGGTGTTGTGGGTAGACTATGAAAACTCTTGATGAGTTGATCGTGGCAGGCAATTCATGGGACACAGTCGTCAATGAGGCGATGTCTCTCATCCAGAAAGAAGAGAAAAGGTATGTTCATCTGTCATTTTCTAGATCTTGGACCTTGATGTCAACTTCACCAATGATGGTTCAATTGATTCGTACAGACCGAATTCCTTTTATGGTCCCACAAGTCCTCATTCACCATTCTCTCCGCTCCGAGTAGCCTTGCAGTCTTCCCTGCACACCACACAAACGCAATGCGACAACGTCCGCCATCTCCTCGCAGCCCTCACATCCCCCACTCTCCTCGCGCAACTCTCAGAAATGTATGCGCCCGCATCACCGGTGCGACCACCTTTCCTCCAACTTGATTCTTCCACTTCTTCATCTTCGAGTTCCGGATTCTCCCAACAACAACAACATCCCAGACCGCTTTCAGATCCAGTCGCTCTTTGGCGGAGGAGAAGAACGAGTTCCGAGTCCGGAGCGGGATCAGGAATGAGTTCCAAGTCAAGCAAACGATCCACGTGGAACGGGAGCTACTTGAGCTTGGCTTCTCAATCTGGGTATCACTCGCCCGGTTCTTCACCTCTGATACTCCAATCGTTATCTACACCTACCTCGAATTTCACCACCCCGTCACGAATTCCGATACACTCCTCGACAAAGTTGGAAAGAAGAAGATCGGAATTGAGTAGTTTGTTTACGCCTCCGAGGGGAATGGTCTCGAGTGCACCTGCGAGTCCTCTCCCCACGAGAAGCTTGGCTGATGTCCAAGAGGAAGGGGGAGACGCCGAATCTGACGTACATGCTGTGCCGTATCAAGGAGAAGAAGACGAAGAAGAGGAGAACCCAGGGTGTGACTTGCCAGCGCTCAAGGAGAGGGGATATTTCGGCATGGCAGCTCTTGATGTACAGAGAAAGAGGAGAAGTATGGGGTTGGATGCGTTTAGGTTGCCTGCTGTGCCTGTGTCGCCGCTGCCCCCGCCGAGGTATACACCTGCGTCGCCGACGCCGACACCGAGGACTTCGTATCCTTCTCGACATGGACATCATGCTTCCGGGTCGGGTGGGTCGCCTGCTCCGACGCTTTCGTCAAGTGGAAGGTTCACGTTGCCCCATCTCAATCGTCATCCCCTTTCGCTTTCTGCGCTTGAACTGTCACTTCAGGGTGCATTGGCGAGTAAGAGGTATGCGTCGTCGCATTTGTTGGCGTTGAGGTTCGATGAGGAGGAGGGAGAGGATGAGAGTTATTGGGAAGATGTTAGGAGTGTTATGGGTCTTCTCGTCGGTGCGCTTGGAGATGCAAGTGGTCGTCTAAAAGATGCGCTTTCGGACTCTATCAAACGCAGTGAGAAAGATAGCGTTGTTTCCCCTGTTCATGCCGGTATGCTCGACAAAGGTGTCCAACCGAAACCTTCGCTCGGTGGTACCAGTCATAACCCATTGACGATCACCATTAACCCTTCTTCTGCTTTCGCCAAAGCGAGGAGTCTGCAGGAGATGATGTCGTTTGCGCCTGTACCGTCGCATTTGACGAGGTTCGCAGCGCATGTGGATGCAATTGCGAGTGCGTTGAATGACGCGAGGTCTCAGTTGGAGGAATGTGTTGCCGCGATCCGAGACCCTCCCCCATCTTCATCTTCCTCGTTATCCATGCCAACATCTCCGACACTCACACTCGACGATCTCGCGTCGTCTGCTGCGACTATCACTCCGACACCGAACAATACCACTCACAATCCCAATCAGAATCAGAACTCGTTTCAGAGACCAGGCGTCGGGTTGGGGTTGGAAGCGAGCGCGGCATTGCAGGCTTACGACCGTCTACGCAAGGAACTAGGCATGGCGTTGCGGGAATGCGAGAGAGGACGTGATAGGTTGATTGATCTTTTAAACCCTCCCAGACCTCCCAATCCCGAACCTGAAGATCTCTCAGACGCAGATATCGACGAAGCCGATCGAGATTCCATGGCTACCCCTCCTCTCGTCGCTGATTGTTCTTCAGACTCGTCGTCGAGAATTGGGAGTGCGAGTATAAGGGGATCGTTAGGGCTGGATTTGAGTGTTGTTGAAACGACAGGGTTGGGGCCTGATGATGATCTCTTGAGCGGTGGGAAAGGGTTGATGATGGATGATGAGGTGGTTGTGCCGATTGGAGTGGAACAGGTATACGAAGGTGAACCTGAGATTGGAGGGGTGTTTAGGAGGGAGAGAAGTACGATGACGAGGGAGGAGAGGATTAAACTCGTCAAGGCGAGACGGGAGAGTCTTAAAGGTCTCCTCGCAGGACGTTCCTCCGCGCTCAATTCTCGATTCTCACCATCTGACGACGTCGCTCCAGGAGGAGTTGCAGTAGGACAAGGAGGGGAAAGAGAGTTGAGGAGAGTGTGGGAAGGAGAAGTCGTTCAGGAGTTGAGAGGGGTTATTTTTAAAGTCCAGGAACAGAAGAAGAGGAGGATGAGTGAAGAGGCGGGATGCAATAATTTGAACCTGAGAAGTGCGAGTGATATCACTGGGTTGACCTCGATGGTTACCAGTAGTACCACTACGGACCCAGCGGCAGCTTCATCGTTGTCGTCGCCGATGGCGATGGGTTTCTCGCTGCCTGCCCTTCCTCCGCTGATTGTCCCCCCTCCACCTGCGCTCCTATCGACATCGTCAGCGTTGTCATCACCGATGAGGAAGGGGCCGGGAGAAGGATTTGGGCCGATGGAGGTGCAGAGGTCGACGAGGAGGTCTCCCCCGACGTTGCCGAGTATATTGGACACTTTTGAACCGCCAGAGGACGAGGATTAAGTTGTCGTGACATATTTCTCTCTTTCTCTCTTTGACTTCTGAAGGTGTCAGTTTTTCTTTTATGATTTTTGAGATGTGTTATGCCGTTCCGTCGTATGAAATGATTTTCTCTATTTTCCTTTTTGTTGCTGCTGATGTCATTACGTCTTGATAGGTTTTAAAGTCTTCATTCCTCTATTCCTTTCGTTTCCCTATCTCTTCTCTCTCACTTCTCTCTCTTTTCTCCGTCATCGCATCTCTGCATCTTTCTTTTGCAATCCTTGTTCGATTACTCATCTTTTCCTTTTCCTTTTGGGAGCTCAAGGTTTCGTGTTTAGTCCGTCCTCCGAGCCAACCACAACACACAATACACGCATTCACCGCACTCACCTCCGCATCCGCATACACATCAATCATTCTTGGTTTACCGCCCCTCCCCGCCACCACCGATATCCCTTCACTTGCAATTGCCATACCACCTCCTCGCCGTCATCATCACCAATTTCTTCCTTTCTCACTTTGACTTAAACTTGGAATCCGGATTTTCTCTCATTCTCTTTTCTTTTCTCTTTTCTCTTTTCTCATTCTCATTCTCTCTTTTTTTTTATCGACGTCTTACGCAGTTGAGAATTCATGAGAATTCCGTTATGTTACAACTATATCTATATACTACCTCTTGTTTATTCGTACTTAGTTTACTTTTCCCCTGTTTTTTTCTCAGGTAAATCGAATTGCGAGATTTTCTGGGAATCATTTAGATGTGGGATGGGTGTGGTTCTCAAGATCATTCGGATACATATACTAGGTGTGGAAGTGTAGGAGCTGTGCTTCTTGCAGAGGAGTGTGGGACACTTCCTCCCATTGCACTGTCATTATGGTAGTGTTGCGAAATGCCTGATCTTTCGCCACACTACCTGAACACCTTCCACACTTTACCAAAAATTCATAAAGTTGCAAGATATGTAAATCTATACGTGAGAATCATCTTCCCCAAACTGTTTTCCTGTCGGTGGAAAATTGAGGCCTCTGGAGCTCTGGCAAGTCGAAAGAGTGTTGCAAAATCACGGTGGTAGCAAGATCTACTTGGATCGAGTGGGATCTTGGAAGCGAAATTTCTGAGTGTTTGAATAGCAAATTTGGGTGGTCTCTGTCTTGAATGGACTGATATACCACAGAAATCATGAAATGGGAAGTGCAATAGCCGCACACAGTCTAGCTGAGCAACACCTCCCTGCAGATTCAAATATATATATGTGTCGCCATTGTTTTTATCACGATAGTATGTTGTAACAGTACTGTCGTGCACTCAGCGCACTGGATAAGAGTGGGCAAAGCGATATCGCTGAGAATGACAATGACAGGGATCGGCGTAATGAGACATGTTGTTGTAGTGATGGAAGATTGCCACCATACATTTTGTTCGTCGACGACTACGACTTGGCACAAGTAAATTTTTGCAATGACGTCATCAAGAGAGTGTGGACCGCACTCAGGCTGAGTCTGGGGTCCGTACGTCAGGAGCGCAAAGGGGGGGAAGAGGAAGCGGGCAATGATAGAGGGTGGTAATATACCACCCAGCAGGCTGTAGGTTGAGTGGGTGAGCGCACGATAGATGAGGATAGATGACGCCGGGATCGCCCACGCTACGACGAGGCATGAACGAAAGGGTGGCAACAAGTGACTTCATACGACATGGCAGTCAATTCATGGGTCAGGCCGACATAGCCCTGGGCAGCCGTCGTCAAGAATCGAGTCTTCTCCTCGTCAGGTAAGTAGCATCATTCTGGACAATATGCCATCTCCTACATGTTATTCCTGGGGTATCTGGGGGGAACAGTAACACAGCGCATGAATACGAAGAATGGATAGGGTACCTTATTTACGTATCAACGTTCAGAGCAGCGTCAGCATGATGGAAACGGAGATGAATGGATCTTAAGAAACCCCTAGAGAAGGTAGACAGCGAAGATGACCCTGGAGAGACGGGCGCTTATCCACATGTGGTACCCACGGGTTGTGGTCACATCAGCCACATTTGGAGTTCACGACCCAGTAAGATGGATGGTCCGATGGCCAATTAATTTTGGATCATTTTCGACGCGTGGTAATCTTCGACGGATTTGGCAAATTACCATATTTGGCAAGCAAATTACTATATTTGGTATGGGACTACCATATTTGGCAATGTACGCTTTCTGAGTTTCGGATCTGGAATTTATAGCGCTTGTCTCATACTGCCCATTTATAACTCTGCTTTCCCCGACAAGGCTTTCTGTTTGATACCCAGTACAGTTCAGTACTCAAGCTGTCGTTCTCATATCGAATCAGAGCATGACATCCTCTACAACGCCTACAACACCTCAGTGTCGGTTGGATTTAGCATTTGAAGTAAGTCATCATAATTTCTTCATCCCCTGCGTTTATCTATCACATCACATCCCAGGACGCAGGAAGGACTCCGCAGGGTACACCAGCGTGGCATACCTCCCAGACGTCGCTCAAAAGACTTTCCTACACGTGCTGGATATTCCCATCCCAAATCGAGGTGAAGGACGTTACGCTCGTCAACAATCAACTTGGAGGTTATGGAGGTTATGCGGACATATACCATGGCACATACAGGAACAAAGCGGTAGCCATCAAAAGACCTCGTATATTTGCAAGAACCATGGAGAATGAGAGAGAAAGGGATAGGAAATTGAAGGTGAGTAGGATATCCCCCCATCTCCACCAGATTGGTCAGTCCTATTATGCATAATAACTCACACCATTTCTTTGGCGTTCGGTCAAGGCTTTCTTCCGGGAGGTGATGGCTTGGAGGTTGTTTGATCACAAGTTCATCCTCGCATTTCTGGGAGTTTGGAGAGACGAGCGTGATGGTGCATGGTGTGTAGTCGCCCCATGGATGACAAACGGCAATATTCGTCAATACATGGTCAAAGTTGAAGGGACCTGCGGTCTGCATACCATTCATCGTTGGGTATGTTAATTCGAATGAATTCGAAACGGATATTGATCGCACACCCAGATTTGGCAGACGACACTTGCAACTCAGTACTTGCACGATACAATGAACATGGTACACGGAGATATACGAGGAGTAAGTTACCCTGCTAAATTCAACACAGATCAAGCTCATATCAGTAGGCAAACATCCTCATGGATGACGACGGGAACATTAAACTCACCGACTTCGGGTTGACGCATGTGATTCGAGTCGAGGGAGATGAAAGCTCCACGCTTGGATGCATTGGGAGTTGGTGTGGCCCGGAGTTTTATGATTCTGACCAGTTTGGAGAGGCACCAACGTATGCAAGCGATGTATACGCCATTGGTATCCTGTGCATCGAAGTACGTGAGCCTCCTTGAGACCAGAAAGTGTGGCCTCCTCACGCTTGGTGTATCCTCTCAGCTTTATACTGGAAAGACGCCGTTTGAAGGTGTACAACAGTGCCGGATACCAGCAAGGGTCATAAGGGGAAGTAGGCCCGAGAGACCATGGCACTCAAGCAAGACAACAACCGAGATAATGGGGGAGGGCGTTTGGGATATGGTGCAACGATGCTGGAGTGGGAAACAGTGCGATAGGCCAGCAATATCTGAAGTTGTGGAATTCTTTTCGAAACAGAGGAACTGAAGGGCTGTGTTGGATGCAGCGTTCGAGGTTTTCAGATAGTGAGGGTACGTTGAGAACGAAGGTGGTAAAGACGGTATTGGTCGCGTTCGTTGAAGCCTGGGTGGCCCGTGCGTTGATTGGTCTCCCACGATTGTCATGTAAGGTCAGGTTAGGGTTTGCCGATCACGTTCTGTTGCTTATAATTAGCAAATACTTATCCCTTTGATATTATTACCACCAAAAATGCTTGAACCTGCGAGTCCTTCGAAATCACTACCCAGTTCTTCGTTCAAGCCTCACTAGCACTTCAATAAGAATAAGACCGACCAAGATAATAAATATTGATATCATTTGCCAGTCCGAATTGAGCGCTGCTCAGAGAGTCAGAAGTCGAATGCGAAACGTCCGGCGATTGTACCCTTCTACGATAATCATCCTTTCGATCTCGACGGGTACACCGGTTTCTACAGTGGTGTGTTCATAGTATACTTGCCCTTTGGCTCACCCGTCCGTTCAGGCCACTTTTGGCTGTGGACGACTCCCTTCCTCCTCTTCACGAACTTCCAACCGTTGAACAACGCGACTAGAATGAGTTCGGAGGTTGAATTAAAGACATATTCGAGTAAGAGTTTCTATGGATGCGTTTTCTAATCCGCGCGAGGTGAACGCGGGGAACAGGATCGTGCTAAGGATGAGGATCGATACGGATAGGAGTCCCAGTGCGCTATCTAGAGCAGCGGGTTTATTTGTAGCTCGAGATCACAATCCCGTTTGTTGAGATTGTTGGGCCCTTAATGCTGTTCGCCAATTTTGCCTGGTGGAAGCTCCTCGCAAACTCAGTGTTCGCTACTCTTTAATCCATTATCAAATCTCTAAGAGGCTTTGCAGTCTGATTTTTCCGAATCAAATCTTTGTTGGTTGTAGTCTGGTGTCCGCCCTACAACCGCCCTAAAAATCAAGTTCTTAGGAATATATAGAAGTCGTATCCCTTCTGGATACTTTGGAGGATTCAAATGCTAAGCCTCCTGCTGATTTGGTTTACCCAACGAGTGGGGGTTATCCAGGGGCACCACGTGGAGGTATCAGCAATGTCAGGATCAGTATCACCCTCATTCCCCCCCTGGACAATAGGTTTTCGTTGTTCCCACAGAGGATATGATGTGATATTATGGGGTATTTGTGACAACGATGGCAGTGGACTCGCGGGTCGGATTCCGGGCGTTGCTGCCAGTGGCAGCGCCGTTCTTCCCCAAGTAGTCACGATGACGAACCTACCGATCTTCCTCTGTTTCGCTGTACTTCTCACGGTTCCTGGTTTGGGGGTTTGCAGCTACCGCATAATGTGATCTCAAAATATTTCAATCTGGGATCGAGATGGCACCGTTTCTTCCATATTTACAAGTCCCTCCTGGAAAAGGTATATTTGGGAGTTGTTGAACCGGCCTCAAGTGGACAGAGAGGTCATTTTCCCCCAAGGGACCATAGACCTTCGGAGAGAAGTTCTCACCGTGTACAGCCCCCAAAGACGAAACACGCAGTACGCTGATTACCATCCCTACAGAGCCATTGAACCGGGCACGGTATCCTCCACAATGCCAGAAACGCCTCAGCACCAATTGGATATATTGTTTGAGGTGCGGACGTGCTCTCTTTCGATTCTTCAACCTGTTTGCGATATTATTACTCACGAAGGTAATCTATAACGCGATAGGCTGCAGCAAGGGCCCCTCAAGGTACACCAGAATGGCATTCCTCTCAGAAGTTATTGAGGAGACTGTGTTACATGTTCGAGATCTTTCCGTCCCAAATCGAAATGAAAGACGTCAAGTTCGTCAATTCTAGACCTGCAGGTTTCGGGGGATATGGTGACATATACCACGGCGAACATGGCAGCAAAGTGGTGGCCATCAAACGACCTCGAATATTTCGTGCGGCAACTGAAGACGAGACAAGAACTAGGAAATTGAGGGTGAGTCGGTGTTATCCCTTTTGGTGAGCGGCTAGTTATGTGGGTGACGGGCGCTTTGTATGGAACGAAGGCTTTCTTCCGAGAAGCAATGACTTGGAAGTCGTTGGACCATAAGTTCATCCTTGGGTTTCTGGGGGTATGGAGAGACGAGCGCGATGGCACATGGTGCGCGGTCATCCCGTGGATGGCAAACGGCACTATTCGTCAACACATGGTCAAAAATGAAGGGACCTATGGTCTGGATACCATTCATCGCTGGGTATGTTTACTCAAACAGGTTCGAGGTAGATTGTAACCGCATTCCTAGATTTTACAGGCAGCACTGGCAATTCAGTACTTGCACGAAATGATGAACATTGTACATGGGGATGTACGAGGAGTAAGCTAGCTGCCAAATCCTAGTACAAATAATGAAACTTACATTATTAGGCGAACATTCTCATAGACGACGATGGGAACGTGAAGCTCACCGACTTCGGATTGACACATGTGATTCAAGTTGAAGGGGAAGAGAGTTCGACTATGGGTTGCATTGGAAGTTGGTGTGGCCCAGAGTATTATGACTCTGACAAGTTCGGGGAGGCACCAACGTATGCAAGCGATGTATACGCCATAGGTATTCTTTGTACCGAGGTACGTGACCCCCCTTCCGACCAGTGGGTGTGACTTCATTACCTGCATCATCCCAGCTTTATACCGGAAAGACGCCGTTTGAAGGTATTCGTACATGCCGGATACCTGCAATGGTTATAAGAGGAACCAGGCCTGAAAGACCATGGTACCCAGGCGAGACGAGTCGAAGGACATCCGAGATAATGGGGGAGGACGTTTGGGATATGGTGCAACGATGCTGGAGTGGGAAACAGAGCGACAGGCCAGCTATATCGGAAGTTGTAAAATTCTTTTCAAAGTTGAGGGGCTGAAGGGCTAGGTTAGATGTAGGCTTTCGAGGTTTTCGTAGCATACAGTCAGAGTGCGTTCAACGGTTTAGAACAAAGCTGGTAGTAGAGACGTTACGCTGAGTGGTCCGTGCGTTGATTGGCTTCCCACGCTTGTACTTTGAGGTTATGGTTTGTCGAGATCAGTTGCTTAGCAAATAATTGTTACATTCCCTTAATTCAAGATCGAGATCGAGATATCATCGCCACTCAGACTGAACGCGCCAAACTCAAGTCCATTGTGCAGCTCCTCCTCACTTCGCCCTAGCAAGCTTCACTTTCATAAAACCTACCAACATGATGGATAAGATGATGGATATTGATCTCATGGACGAGTTCGAATCTCCCGCTTCTCAGAAGTTGAACATGAAACGTCCAGCAATTGTCCCAATTGACGATAACCACCCTTTCGATCTCGACGCGTACATCAATACTTACAGTGGTGCGTTCCTAGGAAACTTGTCTTTTGGCCATTTTCTCCGTTAATTGTCGCCTTTATGTATCAATAGGAAGAACACAGATTGACCGTCTTATATTCCTGCTCCCGATGTGCCCAACGCTTGCGCCTCAAGCCTACATTATGGCTCTACAACTTATTCAAAAATCAAGGGATACAACGCAAATTCATCAACTGAACCAAGCATATGATTCGGTTCTAGCTGTGGATAGCTCCCTTCCTTCTCTCGCAGACCTTCCGACCGTGGAACAGAAATGGGCAGAGGATACTAATAGCAGAAACAACGCAGATAGACAACGATTGGAGGTTGAGTTGAAGACATATTCGAGTAACATGATCAAGGAGAGCATCAGGGTACGTCCTTCGTACATATTTGTTCGTCGAGTGTGGCAAGCATGGTCGTACTAATGTAAGGGATAGATGGCGTATAGGGATCTTGGTGACTTCTACCGATCCACGGGCGACTTCTCAACGTCGTTGAAACATTACACCAAATCCCGAGAATTCTGCACAACAGGACAGCATGTCCTTGATATGTGCATGTCTGTCCTTGAGGTCGGTCTAACCTCCTTTTGTCCCCGCGATTCATTTAAACATTCTGTGTATGCACTGTAGCTCCTCCTCGAGCAGCGAAACTACGCCCACATCACGACTTACGTCTTCAAAGCCGACGCCGCACTCGAATCATCCACTACTATCGGTCGCACTGCCAGCTCGGGTGCCCAATCCGCGCCTCCTAGCAGAGAAAAGATCGCCGCTGAAAGGGAGAAAGTACAAACAAAACTGGATGCGGCCGCTGCTTTGGCAAACCTCGGACAAGGAGCCTACGATAAGGCAGCAAAATATTTCTTGAAGCTGGGACCAATCAAAGGACTGGAACATTGGGCGTCAACCGTGAGTCGTATACCTCGTGTCTTTGTTTCCCGAGGAGGCTATGAAGATTAGAAGACTGACCCTAGATTCTCAATTGTCGTAGATTGTCTCGCCATCGGACATCGCCATCTACACGACTCTATGCGCATTGGCCACATTCCACCGCTCAGTCATCAAGGCACAGCTTCTCGACAATGACAACTTCAGCGTGTACATGGAACAAGAGCCCTACGTCCGAGAGATTATCACTGCGTATCTCTCCAGTAGATTTAATGTTGTCCTTGAGAACCTCGAGAGATTCTCTGTAAGCTGCGCCCTCTATTGTCATGTCCAACGGCTTTCCTCATCCGTAACAATCCATCCTCATCACAGACCCGCCACAATATCGACATCCAATTGTCGGGCCACGTCGCTGCCTTGACGAATCAAATCCGAAGCCGCGCCATCGTATTATACTTCCAGCCATTCGCGTCAATCAAACTTGATAGAATGAGCACTGCGTTCGGATGGACAAACGAACAGCTTGAACAGCAAGTGGTCAGCTTGATTGAAGCGGGGGAAATTCAGGCACGAGTAGACAGACAGAACCAAGTCCGTACTTATCACAACTCGTCAATGATACATACTAATCTCTACATCCCTAGATTTTGAAAGCCAAGGAAACAGATCAACGAGCGGTGTTATTCTCTCGTGCTCTCAAGGCTGGTCAAGACATGGCAGCGGCCAACAGGAAACTTCTGCTTCGTATGAGATTGTACGTCGCCTCTCCGCAATATCCAATAACTCCTCACTTTCCTCACTTGACATCTTTCAAAGGCAACAAGCCGACTTAACAATAAAGGTTCCTAGAAGTCTGATGCACCCGAGCGAATACCTCCAATGAGGCCCCTGATGATCGCAATGACGTGTTTGTTGCTGTTTTGTAGCATTATGTACCATCGTACCCTGCATGTACTTTTTGATTGATTCACCAGAGGTTATAGCATCGCGTCTGTTCATTCACACAAACGGTATCCACTACGTCGTGCCCCCTCGAGAAGTAAAGTTTGGTAAGAACGACCAGGAAGGAGCGTGATAGGATTGAGGGAAATCAGTCTATTTCCATGCAACTACACGAGCGAAAAGCAGATATTTAGATTGCCTTGCTCTTGACCAGTTCTGCAGCGAGGTTGATCATCAGTATCACAATATAAGGCCAGAGAGTGCAGTAATAGGGGTGGACATACGTTCAATCTCCGCAAGGGCACCAGTCAAGATATCCTTCTGGGTCTTGTCGTTCTTGAGGCTCTGGAGAACGTTTTCAATGACACTCTTAACCAGCTCAGCCTGCTCATTCTCCTTCGCTTGTTGCTCGTATCTGACCCAGCTGTCCAAAACCGCCTTGACCTCAGAGGCGAGGACGACCTTCTGGCGTTGAACGAAAGCCTCGGATTCGAGCTGGGCGGTTTCCTGGAAAGCGTCATTGCGGTGGAATTGTGAGTTGAGGTATTTTATGGAACGGGGATGAGGGCGTACCTTGGAAAGAGCAAAGAGACCCTTGGTCACGTCGACGACATCCTTCATCTGCTCAACAGACTGGATACGGTCCTTGACGGCTTGAGTGTGCTCCGCCCTCGAGCTGTCGAGGATATTCTTGATACGCGAGATATGACCCTCAGCCCAATCGCGGTACGGCTCCCGGATGCTCTACCACAATATGCCCATTCATGTTAATAGCCGTGCGAGAGGTCGGGAAAAATTGGGGTAAACGCACCTTGGCGATGAAAGCGGCAAGGATAGCAAAACCAACAGCGATAACGGTCTCCTCATTCATAACATACAACTCCTGTGAAATGGCGGTTGCGACGAGACCTGTTCCGAGGACGACGCTGCCGGTCTTGGTGATGAGGTTGGGAGACGAAGGGAGGTTGTTGATGATTTCCGAGGCGCGTTCGGCGGGAGGAGGTGGGTTTGATGAGCTTGACATTCCACGACTGCAAATGCCCATCCAAGTAAGATTGTGAATGCATTGGACCCAGATATGAGCATCCGTAGAGATTCTGAGAAATGAATTTTCACGCACGCGGCAATTGCTCGAGGGATGGAAGCGACCATCTGGGGTCGGACTTTTGAGGCTTTTTCACCAGAGAGTTAAATCAGAAAAATTGCGAAAGAAATAGGATGTGAGAATGGGAGGCATACCTGACGCCCGAATGGTGTTGAGGGCAATCCTGGATGCCATGGTCGTTGAGGAGAATAGAAAGAACGGGCTTGAGAACGAGCTGGCAGGCGGAGGAGTACACGGGATGAAAGTCGCGGTCACTCTCGGGCCAAACACGGGCAAAGAATCGGGTTTCAATCCGACTTCCCACGATACCACCCTTCCTTTCTCAGTCGTTCATTGGTTCGATTCTTGTAACAGGCAAACTATATCGCCCTCCATTCAACCACCTTGCAGTATTCTTCGCAAAATTGTAATCTATCGAAGTCATTCTATATTGAACAATGACCAAAAGGATTCTACTATCTACGATGTCGTGTACGGCTACACTTCAAGTAACTACTTGACAACTCAACGGATACTCAAGAAAATCACGCTAAACTTTCTATTGTTGCCCTCATCTTCTCTGAACGAAGATTGAATTGACATTGGAACATCTTCGGGTGACTGGAGTACATACATGATCAGATGCGGTTTCCAACATGTCAAAAATTGCTTACCTGGTCAAAGACGTATTGTACTCGAGAGGAGGCATCACCTCCAACCCATCCTTATCCTTCTTGGGACAGATCTCAAACACGGTGAGCAAGCTTGCAGCAACGATCCAAATGCTTGCGTCTGCTAGATATCTCCCAGGGCACACCCTAGAACATATCAACCTGTCAGCCCCTGCGGAAAGTCGACTTCGTCGATCACCGTACCTTCGGCCATAACCAAAGTTGTAGTCTGGGATTGGTTCTCCAAATCCTTGGGGTTTTGGTAGAAACCGTTCCGGGAGGAATGTTTCGGGATCACGGTACACTCTCTTGTCATGTGTGATGCTCCTACACAGGGTATCAGTCTTTAGGATGTGAAACCGTCCTAACAATTATCCAACCCACTGGATATTCGAAATGACGACCGATCCCTTTGGGATGAGCATCCCTCTGTAGATGTCGTCCTCCATGACACGGTGTGGAACCCCTAACAGAAGTCCAATGAGGCGGAAGATCTTTTAGGAAAAGTGCTGATTTACCCAATGGAACGACAGTGTGCCATCTACGTTGGTTAACGTCAGGTTCGTCACTATCAGACTCAGGATATAGGAAGAACTACCTTTCTGATTCTTGAATGACACATTCAAGGTATGGGAGGGAGTCCCGATCTGCGTAATCAGGAAGTCTTCCTCCTAGCACCCTGTCTAATTCTTCGTGAACCCTCTTCTGGATCTCAGGGAAACGCATTATATGAAAGATAAAGCTCTCGACTGTCGACCACGTCTGGATTTAATTGTATCTTCAGTTCTCCGACACGTTACTTGGAGGGATATTCGAACCGACCGTCTCAAAGCCAACTACACGGGTACGTGAGTCGAATACACAAGGAAACTCGAAGGAAGGCAACTGACCACCATGCATATGATACGCAGCAAGAGAAAGACGTTCAAGATGTTCGTCATCCTGCTTCCCACTGGATATGTACTCTTCAAGGTGTTTGGATAAAAAAGAATGCCTTGCAGTTCCGGTAGCCTAAAGTAATCAATCAGAGAATGTTCGATGTTCGATGTAGGGCCATAGGTACCATCTCATTTTGGACCTTCTTGAATGCTCCACGTTGAAGCTCCTCCTGTTCAGGTCTTACCTCTACATGTTGGTATTAGCAACGAAAAGGACCGATCTCGATATGTCAGTCGCACTATTTCCGTAACGTATCAACCACGCCCCTGGAAACCACTCGGGAAGGTGCATGACTGGAGTTTCGAGGCTATGAGACAAGTTCGTGTGCACATAAATGGCGATTGTAACAGCTCACGAATCGGGAGAATGTCCACAGAGTTCAGACCAGGCGTTCCCGCACCAAATAGAATTTCGGTGACCCGCTCTGCTATCTTGGGATATGGGTCGTTAGCACTGGCAACACGATGACCGTACGCAATGTCTGCGATCACGGATGACATGAATCTGGCGGGGTTGATAAATAACTCTGACAGTGCGAAAGCAGTTTGACAATGGCATTACCGTGTAAGGTGGGAGTGAAAGTCGTGCGGGGTCTTAATCAAGTTTTGTAAGAGAATGTGCGCTTGATGAAGTTGGCTGTCTTGGTAGGTCGTACACTGGGTTCGAGATAATTGCTGCTGAAATAACTTCCTAGTCGTGTGATATTCAGAGCCGTAAGGCAAGAAAGCCAGGAGTTTGCCCCATCCTACTCTATCCGCGACCATGAATCTACCTCATTGCGCATTTCGAAGCAACAAAGAAACTCACAGCTCAAACGTCGGAAACCTCGGTCTATCACTATAAATGACGCTTCTCTTCTCAAGCAGATCGTATGCGGCTTCATGACTTCCAAGAATGATGATTGATTGTCCGAGGGCCTCAACATGGACCACGTCACCTACAGAAAAGTCAGTAACATAACCTCGGTAATTCAGCAAATTGCGCACATACCATAACGTTTACTCCAGTCCAAGAAAACTCCGGCTTGGTCCTTTCGTGGCATGACCAACGCGTGCCCGAGGATTGGCAGGGAAGGCGGTCCGGGAGGTAACGGGTTCTGTCCCCTTGTAGACGTGTACCATTTCCAAAACCTAAGTGCGATGAAAGATGCAAGTGCGAAGTAGAATAACATTTGTCAAGCCCTTGGGAATGTCGACCAAGGGGTGCAAGTCAGGCGAGGTGAGACTCGGAGGAGAGTTCAACGTGGCGATTCTCCTCCTTTATTTTAAATTTCAAGCGTCACGCTATTGTGTTCCATTCTACCAACAGACGGCTCCTCGTGTGGTGATGACTCCGGGATTTTGAGCGATATTTGTGAAAGAAGAGAGGACACGTGGGTATTTGTCTCCGCGGGATCGGGTTTGAAGGAATTGTGAATTCCGGCCGTGTTTTCAGGGACGCTCATCCCTTTCACGAAAACTGATAGTGGGAGCAAGGAGTGAAGCAAGAGGAGTAACACCGAGAATGATTGTGGGGCGCTCGAACTAGGAGCGTTGGTCGTTGGTCCATCTATTGAATCATTTCCGTCACTCACCAGCAGGCGCTCCTACTGCGACCACAGCCTCGTTCCAAGAGCAACACTATCGCAAACCGAGATGCGACAACTCAATGTGAACAAATCCCGCTTACAACACATAGTAATGAGCATCTTGCAACGAAGTAGACTTTTCCCAGTGGGAAGCCCTCAAAATCAAAGGTAGCAATTGATAGAGATCGTCTTGTTCCGAACAAATACATTGACCGAATCTACGGAGGAATGGAATAGATCACATCCCGGGGTCGGACGAACTGGTACCTCGATTCCTCCACTTCGAATAGAATCGCCCTACAAAGCAGAATCACGAAACGATTGTGAGGAAAAAATCAACCATTGAACTGAAGGAGGTCAATACCTAAAGGCGAACTCGTCACAGGTCCAGGTCAAAATATTCTATCAGATCAAACCAAACATCTTGGCGGTTGGAGTCATAGTGATCCACAATACGAGAGCAGCAATGCTTGCAAAGGTCTTTACTGAGATATTCAAATCTACTGAACCACCGGCTGCGAAGAGGGTCAGTGTCAACAATATAGTATGGATCTAGCATCTTATTGATAATTTTCCTTCCAGCAGCTGCACATTCGTCCCGTCTTGTACACTTAGCACTCCGTTTCTGGGAGAGAACTGCCTCCATACCATGCACGTAGGCCTCTCGAAGGTAACTTCGGCCATCCGTACAACATTTGAGATTTTCAAATGATAATCTCCCCCCTTCCACTGCTTCGATTAGTTCGTCCTCAGGAATTTGCGACAGGAAATAGAATGCTGCTGGAAGGCACTCCTTGAGTTCGAAGTGTTGCAACAAGGGAATCACTTTAATTGCATCTTCCAGGCCCATGTAGATAGAGATGTTTTCAGGTGGTCCATGACTAGCACTCCCAGAGTACCAGTGATCGACAAACCAATCGGTACCGTCGTTGAACCTGGTATCATAGTCTTCGAGACTAGCGGGGAAAAATGCTTTTAGTCTGTCGGTACCACCCTTGATGAGAGACTCGACAGAGTACTTCTGGCCCATGCGAAGCATCGCAGCTACGACCTGAAAGTCAAGCGGCTTTGTTGAATCGAAATATCTAGCCAAAGAGTTGGGAACGATATGCAATGGCAACTGATATTCACGTACTTTGAGCCTCCGTCATATAAGGCTAACAAGAACAACTCGATGTCGGATGCGGTATCCGACATATGTACAATAGGGCAACCCTCGATGAGATCTGCCGCTGAGTACGCCGGTTGAGGGATTTGGAACATGTCCTTCATCACTTCAGAGTGGTGCATGAGGATTCCTTTATGAACTCTAAAATACGTGTTTTGGGCAATCAAGACGATGTTCCCATCCTCGAATCGCAAGGTACTATGGGGAGTAGGCGCAGATTTCTGTTTCTTGGTTTGTGAACTTTGAGCGTTGTCATTGTCTGATGACGTTCTCTGGCGTTTTCGGGCAGCGGCCCCTCCAGACGGTGTCTGCAATGCTGGGTAAAAAACTTGTTAAATGGGACTTGGAGTTCAAAGGTGAAGTTTCGGACCTGCTCCTTGAGTTGACATTTTGTATGGGTGTTCTGGGATCTAGGAGACGGAGACAAAGGTGAAGGATGCGACTGCGGTGGCCAAGGAACTGTTCGGGCGCTTCCTGAGGATCCAATCCTCAATATTCCCACACAGGCCCCAGAACGGTCTCCCATTGCGGCAACCATCCACCATATGCATACTTGAAGACCGGCGCTGCGCGACGCACGCCAAACCGATTCCTGGCAGGGCACAAATAGAATGGATCATATATCGAGTTTCAATTATAAACAGTTAAAGTACAAGTATATGATGATATGATCACATGAACACTCTGTACAGATTATTGATATTATACATTATACAATGGTATATATCTAGAAAGCAAAAGACGCAAGTTAGTGCGTGACTGTAATTTATAGGACTATCTCGGGAGAGAGAAAGCAGAAGAAAAGATCTCTACCGAAGGGCGCAATAAATCAGATCGTTGCAATGCAGCAGGCAGCAAGGCTGAAACAAAAGTCGTCATCAGGAAAGCCCATGCTCGGATTCAACAAACTTACTCAAACATGACCCTGGCATACATTTCTATATGGCTCGGAACGCAATCGCCCAAGCACACAAACAACAACGGATGGGAAAGACACATAAGACAGCGATAAACATGGGGTGTAAGGTATACACCAAAGGAAGAAGCGGCCCCACATCACAACACAAAGGGCATAAGTTGGGCGGTCCAGTGGTGAGTCGGGGGAAAAAGGCCCAGAAGGGATCGGGAACGATCGAAGCAATAGTCTTTTTACGAGAAGACTCTTACGAGAAAAATGACGACATTTACCCCACAGTGGATCCCATCGTAAGCATAAAGACAAACCAGATACCATTTGGAGAAGGTTTCACACGCCACTAATCACGCGCCGACTTCGGAACAGGAAAATCGGCATTTCGCGCACCAATGAAGGCAGTGCGGGATGTGAAAATGCACGTGCACAATCCATATGTAGTATACCGTGTCGCGAACTGTCAAAAAAACCCGCCGTCAATAGAACCCGATTCTGAAGCCAGGAATCGGAATTGTTCCATCGTCTCTGGTCTCGCTGCATGGATACCGAGTTCCATACACCTGAAAAGCCCACAATAACAGATCTTCCTCCCCATGTATCCAAGCTTGTCGACCCTGCCGAAATGGTTGTTGAAAAACTCACTTCTTGGTGGACTCGGGGGCAGCGTGTCCAGGAACTCGATGAATTTTGCGATGCACAATTGAATGTCGATGTCTTTGGGAAACTGATGAACCCGATACGAGATGTGATATCTTTGGCTCTTCGCATCGAGGCAGTCTCAAGTGACCCATTCAGTCCTCATCGAACATGGCATCTTTGGACTTCCCTCATTGGTCAACTTGGTTGTCTATTAGATCCTATTCTGAAACCCTCTCTATCCTGTGAGTCCATATTTGTGCCGCACTCATTGACAGTCGATAATGCGGATCTGTATTCATTACGACCGATCATTTGCCCAAAGGATCCAGTTCGTACGAGGGCACTGCGTCAGTGCTCATTTCATTCCAGGTTGATCATGCATCATTAAGGGTGCGTTGAACCCCAAGAAATTCTCTGATCCGTTCAAACATTTGCGATCGTTTGAAGACAGTGAAGAGGATGAGGATGAAGACGAACAGAATGAAGGAAAGGCGAGTTCGACTCATATTATTCGGGCGAAGTTGCGCAGTGTCGCTGACGATTTTTACCACCCGAAGTGAGGAGAGTACGACCAAGCGGAAATTGTCTTCGGTATCGATAGGAAATCTGCTTCAACCCCTTCCTTGGCTCGACCTCCCATTACGCGCTCACATTCTCGCTGGCTCTCATGTCTGGCCTACTGCTCTCTTTCTGATCTTTTCGGTTGTCAACGGTACCGACATTGTTCCTCTTGTCCCTAGTATTGCTTGTCAGAGGGCGGTGTGGGGGTTGCCACTCCTGGTGGTGGGATTCGAAATATCTAATGTTGATCGAACCGGACGTGTCCACGTCGGATGGGTTGAACAAAATGAGGCTTAAGAAGCGGTGCGCAGCCTCCCTCATTTAGTCTCTACATAAACAGGAACACTCCACGTATACAGCCATCAATACATATTATACGTCCCTCTGCGCACTTCATCAGCAACCCTCGACCTTGGTGCCCCCTTAGCTGCCATTTGGTTAAGCTTGTTTCTTCTATCTCTGACCGATCAATACCATATGTTACAACTTGAACACAGTGTCCGAACGGATTCCAATGGCGACCTGATGAGGTCGAAGGGAAAGAACATTGTTGAAAGAGGAACCCGTCTCGTATCAAATCGTCTCCAAACTTTCTTTCTCAGCCTGGTCACATACGAAGAACGACGTCCATCGAGTAGTATTGACAATAGGCTACTGCCCCCCCTACATGGCGGAGACAATCGTTATGTTCGCCGCATCCAAGCCTTAAAGTTGGGGTCTTCAAGTTGGACCGGGCAGGTGTCTTCCCAAACGTATATAGAAGGGGCCAACAAAGAGAAGGAAAACCCCAAGGAGGAACAAACGGGATCAGGAAGTTTACAAGCAGGAACTTGAGGGGAGAGAAAAATACCTGAATGGTGAGATAGATACTAATCTCCAAGGTCTTCATCGTCGTCGTCGTCGCCACGTCCCCAATGGTCAAAATACTCCCAGAGCTCGACCCAGACTTGTTGGCGATTCTTTTCGTGAATCCGTATCATATGATACATGCAACTCTTGCAAATTTGTTCCGGGGGGGTGTCGCGTGCTGTTAACCACTCATCTGCTTTCTGCAGCGGATCGCTGCCAGGGACCAATAGCCCCCTCAACAGCCCCGCAGCAATATGGCTAGCTCCATCTCCACACTCCTCCGGTGTCGAGCACTTTGGACTCAGCTCTTGACAGAAGATTCCTTTCATCCCACATACATCGGCTTGTCGTAGACGGACGAGCCCGATCGTGCAGTGCTTGCAAATATCAAGCGACAAAAGTCCCTTTGCCACAGCACTGAAGAGTCTACGCTCCCCAAACTGGGGCAATGCGTAAAACGCGGCGGGAAGGCAGTGCTTAAGACCGAATGTTTTCAACAATGGAATCGCTTCCATGGTATCCTCTTCCTCCATGAGAATAGAGATAGGTGTGGCCAGTGACGTCGTCACAATCGATTTCAGATGAAACCTGCTCATCACCGGGAGTCGGTCATAATCCTCAAGACTCGTGGGGAAGATTGTTTTGAGTCTGTCACGGCCTGAGGCAATGAAAGACTTTATGGAATACTTCCTTCCGATGCGGAGCATTCCAGCAACAACACGGAAGGGTAATGCCACTTTTAAATCAAAATATCTAGCATAAAGGATGAAAAATAGACAAATTGCTGTTAATCGCATATAGAAGATTGGAGAGGATGCGCGTACTTGGAACCTCCATCGTATATGGCTGACAATAATAGCTCAGCATCAGAGGGCGTGTCTGACAGGTGCACCACAGGACAACCCTCTACAAATTTCGTCCCTAGATTAACTGAAGACGGTTGGGAATTCTGCAGTATCTCTTTCAGCACCTCGGAGTGGTACTCGAGAATTCCTTTATGGACTTTGAAGTAGGTGCTCTCAGCACACACAACAACGTTTCCGTCTGCGAAGCAAAAAGTATCATGCAGTTTTGGTGTGACCTGGGATTGTGATCGTATCTCATCTTGACTGTTGTCTTCAGATATCTTGAGGCGTTTTCGAGAAGGATTCTGTCCAGGCTGAGACTTTCGAGTCGAGTCGGACTTCCGCGCTACACAGTGTTGAACCTCGTTAGTAGATGAAGCTTCGATGCAAAAAATGAAGGCCAAACATCTTTCCCGGGAGGCCATTCCGTTGAGAGATACTTTGGGCGAATTTAGATTGAGTTCAAGCAAGGAGATGAAGACAAACCAACGAGAAGTTGACCTCAATCTGGGACTCGGGCTCGTTGCTCGCCACAGTTCGAAGGACTGCGCACTGCGTTGGCACAACCTTGCTTGCTCGAGTTTGGGACAATATTTGCCAAAATGAAAGGTATAGTTATCATTATTGGGCAATACCAGAATTAAGTTATCAAACGTGTCAAATTCATATCATCTACTTTCCATACCCAGTTGGGTCGAGTCTGTTGGCGCTGGTATCAGCATTTGAAGTGCACGAAAGTGGTCTGAAGATGTCGCTTCACCCACCTTGATGAAGAATTCGTCCACAAAAAAGGTTGAGATATACCATTACTGCTTCGGCGGAGTTGGCAGTGGGTTGACAGAGACGAAAAGGCCGAATTCATTACTAATGCTCGTGATACTGTACAATACGCCGGATGAATGGCAGACATAGTTATATTAATGGCAGTTAATATGAAGAGTTCCAGCAGTGACGAATATGCGAAGCGACGACACCCTGGCATGAACAAGATGCGTAGCAGTCCCAAGTACAACTTGAAAATCTTTGTTTGAAACGCCCTCGCGGCAATGGTTAAGGATTTTGAGCGTCCACGGTCGCTAGAGTCCAGATAGATGTGTGAGAAGGGCACAGAAAAAGTCACGAAGAGAATGCACACCTGCAACTAGGCTCTCGGGTACTGGCACACCCTCGGGACAGAACGAACTGACGAGGGACTCCCAGACACGTTCGCGTTTCTTCGAAAACCCAGAAAGCATGTGCTCTTGGCACATCTTACATAACGGAGATGTACTGACATACTTTTGAAACTGTTGAGATCCATCCAAAAACCAATCGTTCTTGTCGGGCCCAAACTCGTCATGCTTGAATAGGACAAAGAGGATTGATGTTAGGCTGCAGCCAATCGGCGCCCCATAACGGCGTGCTGTCGCTGTAACTTGACATTGGCAAAAAGGAGTTCGTTCCATTTGAAGAATTTCTTTCAGATGAGTCTGATTCACGACTTGAAATCTGCGCCTTCCCGACAGACAGCGCTCGACGGTGCCTAGGGACAATTCATCGTCTTGTACCGCTTTCAGTAAGATAGCGATGTCCACCTTGGAGAGTAGATAGAAGACTGTTGGAAGACTTGACGACGGACCATATTTCGTTGCAAGCTCCGCCGTCTTGATGATATTCTCATGATTTGCATTAGCATGGATGATGCTCGTAGGGCCAGAACACATTGCGTCGAAACCAGCAAGTGTGGCGGGGAAGCATGCTTCGAATCGCTTCAATGCTTCAATACTGAGTATTTCTACTGAGTACTTGTGACCCATCCGGAGTAGACACGAAGCAGTTTCGAAAGGAATGGGCTGTGCAGAATCGAAATACCTGGCGGATTCCAGTAAACGTTAGAATCCAAGCAGCCTTTGCATTGTGCACTACTCACTTGCGACCCCCGTCATAGAATACGGATAGCATTAAGGTTACATCGTCCTCTGTGTCAGACAGATGGACCAATTGACAACCGTCCACCAGCTCGTCGGCTGAAACAGCGGGCTGGGGCAACTGAAGCATTGTCCGCATGACTTCAGAGTGACGAGAAAGTATGCCCTTGTGAACTTTGTAGGACGTGGTTTGGGCAATCAATATAATGTTGCCATCGTCGAAATAGAGTGTTTCGTGGGGAATCACAGGAGCGGAGTCTCCATTGTCGCTTGGAGGCATTTTCCGCTTTCGCGGTGGCTCCGCCTCCTGTCTATTATCTAGAGATTCATCGAAATCAGCCAGTACAGGAAGCACAGTGTTCGAGAATACTTCACGTTTGTTCTGAGGCATTTCCTGTTCGTATTTCATGACTTATCGATTGATTAATAGTGAATCAGTCACGGTACAGTATAAGCATCAAGGTCGTGGTTGAGCAAATCAACATCAGGGTGCCGCTCGGCCGAGACCCATACATTGTTGGAGCAACTTAAGCGCCTGATTTCCATTTCGATTGTCTACAATATGCTGACTCAAACTTGAATGCCAGTATGGCCAACGGCCACCCCTGATGCTGACACGCTGCGGTCGCTATAATACACAGATAGATGTGAGAAGGTGAAATAAAAACGTGAGGAAAGGAATGCACACCTGTGACCAGGGGATACAAGTTCGGGACAGAACGGACTGCCAAGGAACTTCCAAACACGGTTGCGTTCTACTCGAGATGCAGCGAGAATGTGTGATTTGCAAGCTGGACAAATGAGAGGGGCCCCTACATATTCCTCAAACCGTTGATGACCATCTTAAAGCCGATCGTTTTTTCCAGGTCCGAACTCGTTGTCGAAAAAGGAGTGGTCTCGAACCTTCACGTTCAAGATCTAGTAGACACCTAGAAGCAGTGCATCGTTCCATCTCCTGGAAGTGAGCACAATTCGCAGCCTCGTATCGTGTCTTCCTGTGAGGCAAGGGCTGACAATATTAAGTGACAACTCTCATTTTCCTACGCTTTTAACAGAATGGAGATCTCTACCTCAGGCTCGCAGAGGATCGTTGGAAGACTCGGGAGGGGTCCACACGCCGTTGCAATCGTTGCCATCCCGAAAATGTTACCGTAACTTGTCTTGTGGATGATGCTAGTAGTATTAGAATCCAATATGTCAGACCCATTCAGTGCAGTGAGGTACCATACTTCGAAAACCCTCTCGGGCTTCGTCGATGAGTATATCCATTGAATACTCATGACCCATACGAGATAGACGAGAGGCGGGTTTAAATGAAATGGGCCAGGCCGAATCAAAGTACCAGTCGGATGTCAACATCTTTCATTTCCTTTCAATTTCGTCAACGCAGATAACTCACTTGCGAGTCCCGTCATCAAACACAGATAGCATCACAGTAACATTGTCTGCGGTGTCGGATAGTTGGACGAATGGACAACAGTCCATCGGCTAGTCGGCTGAAACAGGGCGCTGAAGTAATTGAAGCATCGTTCCCGTAAATTCCGAGAGACGAGCAAGCACGCCCATATGAGCTTTGTAGGATGTGGTTTGAGCGAGGAAAATGACATTGTCACCCTTCAAACAGAGGGCTTCGTGAAGAACGAAAGGAGCGAGGCTCCCGGTATCACTTAAGGACCTCTTCCTCTTCAAAGAAGGTCCGGCCTTCGAAATTTCACCTGAATAGATAGAGCTTAGCCAATATGAACACTGCGACCCCAATACGGAACCTGTGTCTCGAGATGTACATCATGGTTGTGCAAATACAAAAGGTTCGCTATGGTGTCATTGAAGTCAGTCATCCGCAGTTCATTCGCAGATGCATGCATTTGAGCGCCTGGGTTTCATACTCGACAGTGAACAACCATGTTTTGGCTAAAGACAACCCCAGGTCGACATCAGAGAATGACATCAACGTCTACAATACAGAACATGATTTCAGATCCACAAGGGTGTCGTGGTCCACATCGAAAGTTCCCACAAGTAGCCGAGACAAGCCCGTCAGGCATTCAGCAAGATTCCAGAGCAACCGATACGGAGACATAGACGAGAAAGACGAAAAAGCCGAGACTTGTTCAAGGGCAGAGCGCATCCTACATCCATGGTGGGCAAAGCTGCTGGGAAAATGGCAATTCGAGCGCGTATTCGGTTGCCCAGTCTTTCAGACAGCTTCACTCCTTCTGCTACAGGTGAAGACCTTCCCAAGATAGACCTGTCCCGGGAGAAATTGAGTGGATTGCCCAACTTCCACAGTACTGAGGGCCTCAAGAGCCGAGTCAACGGAAATGTGGACTATGGGCCCCTTCGGTTGCCCCTGGTGTGAAAGTAGTGCTTTCCACGTCCTACAAAAATCTATGTTAGATCCTCACCTCGAAACAAGAAACCTCACCTTAGTCTCCGCCGATTTGGCAAGTCCAATGATGGGACCTTCTCATATCTGAATCGTGGAGAAGTCGTACGTGCACGCTTAGGCACAGGAGACGTCGTAGACACGTCGCACTGAGCGTCAGGGCGAGGAAGAGGCGAGGAGAAGGATACGGCCCTCCCTCGTCCCGTAGTCGAAGCATGGGTCTTCGGCTTGTCAGAAACGGGGGTTCCATGGCGGGGTCTCTTGCGCGGACGATCGCCATCGACTTCGGTTGGGTCGTCTTCTTCAAGGCCCCGTTTCACCTTGGGTGGGGAGACCCTGGTGGAGATCTGGTGAACGCCTTGGGACGCGGTAAGAAGGCGACATTCCCTCGGAGACGTTGTTGCACCGACCATTCAATACAAAACGAGAAACCGGGAGCAGGAATCTGGATTTGGTAGATTCGATGACCCATTTGACGTGAAATACCTAGACGCGAGCTTTGGTACTCAGAGACTCTCATCTCCGAGACGTCCGGAGCCACTCACCACGATGAGTCGGCTCGCGAGGCTTGTGATACTGGTCAATATGCAGAAAATACAAATCGCCTGGGAGAAACAAAAAGGTTGGCTCACCTCGTGATCCATGGACCGTCGGATTCGTTGGTGAAATAGTAATCTACCGTGGTTGAGTGCGTTTGTGGAGTGGCAACCCTCCCTCCATGAGCAGCTAATGGCCGACTTATACACATGGTTGCTCAGCGGATTGCCAACGAACTTACTCCATATATTTCGAACTGACTTGTCAGTGGAAGGCCCGAACCTCGCAACTAATGTTGCCTTGTTGTCGCCAAGTTATAGAGGTTGTTGTCGGACAGGACTGCTCACCTTTGTCGGCGAATAACATTTCGTGTATACTTGCAGACATCCCAAATAAGCTGCTGTGTTGTTGTATGAAAAGCTACTGATAATTGATAATACTGTCGAGATTCGAGGGAGATGGTGGAGGTAATCAGCCAAAAGTGCGAGGTCTGGACCTCGACATCTCGGGAACGCGCGCCTAAATGCTATTCTTTGCGGAAGCGGCGCCGGTTCCGCTCGCCACCGCAGTCGCATTTGGACACTATTTGGACCTCTTGCAACACCACTGCGCAGTGCGCACCGGTCTCAAGCACATCCAAGGAACTCCCACCAGCCTGAGTCGGTCTCTCATTTAATATCACAAATCCTTGTACATCACAGCATACTGCGACCGATGACAACCTCATCAGACGCCGTGGTCTGGCTCTCTGCCGACTCGCCCAACCTGGATGAAATGCTACCCAAAGTCATGGCTCTTTCAAACGATATCTTTACCCCAGAACCGGGAACGAAGTATGCCTCTATGGTACATTGGCGAGAGCATTTGTCCCGACCTCCTGCGGCAATAGCGTTTCTCTCGTCAAATCAAGATGACGCCATGCCATATGCATACCTCTTTGCCTACCCACGAGATCATGCTCAACCGCTGTCAAACGGATCCTCGGAAAGTACACATATATGGTTAGCAGGAGTATCTCCGTCTCATAGGAGAACTGGTGCTCTACAAAGAATGATGGATTCTTTGCTCTCCAGAC
This sequence comes from Meripilus lineatus, assembly GCA_027627245.1. Classification (NCBI taxonomy): domain Eukaryota; kingdom Fungi; phylum Basidiomycota; class Agaricomycetes; order Polyporales; family Meripilaceae; genus Meripilus; species Meripilus lineatus. Next base: position 3,535 of record JANAWD010000483.1, on the reverse strand, counting down.
ATACTGGGGTCTTTACCATATGCACCATACCGAGCCGATTTCCCGATATGTGGCAATGGCTAAACAAACGCGGGTGGGCCGTTGAAGGCGAATTAGATGGCGGAAGGATACTATTGAGCAAGCGCATATAGTCGGGAGTGTCACGAATGGCACCTTCTTGCCCCCGCACCGCTAATTATCGAGGTAGGTGCATTCACATTTTTGCACACCTTTCCTTGACCTAACCCGTACGTTTCAGGTGCACCTGCCACGTTCCCTCTCAGCTGCGCCATGTTGCGGTAAATCTTTGTAGTCCGTCGAACGCTCCCGTTATGAAGAGATCCTTCTATTCACATCTGCCTCCAACTGCTCCGCTGGGCGCGGCCGATGCCAAGACGCTGGACACGTTTTGTCAGCTAAAGTCTGTACCATTCTTTCGACCCAGAAATATGTCCGGTGGAAAAGCCCAGCTCTTGAATTGGTGAAAGGCTGAGCGTTTGCTGGTGACAGCTGCCCGACAGGCTCAACCTGTTCGGATGACCCTCGGCATTTGCGCCTTGATGTCGACCATCCATCAACCATCGCAAAACAACGCCCTTTATTACGGCACGTTCCCCGGTCTTGAAAAGTAAACGCCCCGCAACCAGCAGGATCCGCGCAGATAAGGCCACTCTTTGACCGCTGTATCGCTGCAATTGCAAGCTCGTCTCGTAACATACAGTATCAACGGGTCAACAAGAGCAGCGGTTCACATCCCGACGGCGGTCTTACGAAGTGTTTCCTACAAGCTCGCACACCAACAAGCTGTCAAGACCCAAGCTTCGAACTTCCCTTGATAATCAATTCAGAACCTGATCTACCGTCAATTGAGCCACGCCAAAAGACTCTCCCTTACCCCCTTTTTTTCTTCCCAACACCCCGATTGAGCACGGAACGACCGTTGGAAAGATTTTCTTGTCACCTCTCCGGTGTCTTGGGAACCGCCTTCTATAATCCGGTGGGGCACGTTATCTCAGCTTTCCAAAAGTCACGGAAAAAGAACATTCCTTACGAATCATGTCATGACCTGCGTTTCTCAGCACCTGACGTCTTTGACGTTGATTTTTTAGCCTTCTCCCGGAGTTGATTGTCCTTCCAAAGTACATTGAACATCTTCGGAACAACTACGCAATCGGGATCTTGACGCCAACAATCCGAGCTGCGTGGGCGAGCGTGGTTTGAGAGGATATCTGTGCCTATACTCAGATACCACCCTTGGATCTTCGAGTAAGCCGCTTTCCGAGATTGGTTCGCGAGATAGGTACGTCGACTCATGCCCACGGTGCACCCTGCACATAACATACTAATCCGAATCGTCATTTCAGCTCGGTGTTGTGAGTCTAATACCCATCATTGTTATACATCACTTGCATCGAACTGAGCTCGCCAATCTCTGAAATCCACCGCCAACGACACAGCAAAAAAGATCCATCTCCCATATACGATATCCGTGCGTGAGCTGCCCAGGTTGCACCTCTCACATTTTGACTGGCGAGTTCATGTCAAGAACCACGCATATGGTCCAGTCCATTGCTCTTCTGCTTACGACTCTCCGAAATTGTATTTTATCTCCCACAGTTCACACGAAAGCTCCAATTATACTCGTGGTGCATGCCCTGCGAGAACACAATAATGAATGATTGCATGATCCATGCTTTGTTTATCTCTCGACGGAGCCTATGAGTCTGTGAACCTTGTGAGTACCGTGACTCGGCGATGTTCATGCCAACAATGAACTTGTAACCCCAGATCTAATTTTATTGACACGAACAGATAGACGTACCGGCAGTCAATCATGTCATGCTGTACACTAATTCACTACTCGCACTGTACAACAAATAGTACGATGCTTATACAGTAACACACTGAATGCAGTACACCACACCGTGGAGTCGAGAAGACGAAGATACTGTACCTCCGGTCAAGCTCATTCTTCTCAATTACCTCTATCTCCAACACAGCGCACGGGAATCTCTGAAAAGACCGCCTCGGCGTCTTAAGCCCTAGGGATCCTGAAGTGTTCAGCGTTCATTACGATATACGATACGAAACGGATGAAATATTGAACAGAAGAGTAAAATCCCCTCGTCCTGTCATGATCACGACACCGATGACCTACTGCGGCTCGGGAACAAAACACAACACACCTCACGATATCACCTCACGAGACTCACCTCACTGATCAGTGAATCACTGACTGACAGGTCAAAGTATACGTGCACGCCGCCACGGCCTAGGACCCACGAGTGGGCCTGAGATATCGGACATCGAGGAGATAGACATGGGACGTTGAAAGCACGTTTCAACCACGTTTCACACGTCAATCATTCACTCATTGTCTTCTGCACCCAAGCCAACCCAGCCCGGCTCAGTGGACTCAAAACACTCAGGAAGGCAAGCAGTCAATCAGTGCAAACCCCGGGCCACCACCTTGGTACTGTACCCCACGAGTGAGCCTTTCCACACTGTCACGGCGCAAAATGATCAATGACCATGTGTGGTGCAGTGTCACCTGAATGTATGTCGACGTCGCATCTCCGAGTCATCCAACATCAAGAGTTGGGATCTATTTCTGTCTACACCATATCTCTGTTTTCTTTTTTCCTGTCAAATGAATATTTCTTTTACGTTTTTGTGTTGAGATAGCGGTGATTCCGCCCATTGGATCTCCATCATGGACTCATGATATCGATCTCGCACCGCTCAAACTCTAGATGACATGACAGAACAAAGAGTCGGAGAGATGCACACGCATAGTTGAATACAGTGTCAATAACAACTGGAATAGAACCGATTCATTATACATTATCTCCAAATGGGACCCACAACGTGCATAAGGTATACGTGCAATATGGCTGGATGGAATGAGGTTGGAACTTGGTAGCCCTGACCATGACTCGAAGACATTGAAACAACGAGCGGTACGCACCTTTGGAGTACCTCGTAGGTAATGTACGTAGAGATTGAAAGGTGAACAAAGAGAAGAAAAAGGAAACTAACGTCACCTCTCAAATATACACAAACGTTCGCAACACGCATCATCGACATCCAAGCCTCGGAAAAAGGTGCATCGACAAGGGCACCACAACCCGTGATAGACAGACCATAGTCATCCTTACGTTTTACCCATTTTTCCGCAGTTTACCACGCCCAATCCACGAGTCCGAGTTTGAGTACTGAAGTATATGCGTACTGATGGCATTGAAGATCTCGAAACGTTGGGTGTTCTCGACGTCGAAACTTGAAGCTTTGAAGTGTCCGTAAAGTAGTTTCTTGTCGGAACCGACAGAGCTTGAGAACTTGTGTATTGACTTGCTTGGGCTCGTCGAAAATCGGGGTCACAGACAAAAACTCAGTACTCAGATTCGGGACAGAATACACTCTATTGAGGGAAGAAAAAAACGACGACGACGGCGACAAACACACACGCACGAGTTATGAAACACAAAACCACGTCACAAAGGGGAAAGAGAGATAAAACAGAAGGAAGAGGAAAAGAAAGAGAAAGAGAAAAAAG
>JANAWD010000482.1:0-33015 GCA_027627245.1 Meripilus lineatus | reverse complement strand
CGTGAAGGTCGCTTGGGAGCCAATCAGCGCTGGAGACGGACGGAGAGAACGGCCGGAGGAGCAGGCAGGAAAAGAAACAAGACCAAACACGTTCCTTTGCACCCACCCACATCGTCCTCTTCCCTGGCATAAGGAAGTACACCACCTCTCCCTTCCTTTAATCCTCCCTGTCGTCGCCGGAGTCTTTCCCATCGCCGCCGTCGTCGTCGTAGTCGCCAGCCAACACGACCCCAACGCCCGCCCGCCGCTCTCTCAAACTGCGTCTTCACCACACTCCATCAGCGTCTCTCTCCCTCGTATATTCCACGCCAACATCATGCTCAACATGATCCTCTTTCCTTTCCTATCCATCCTACTCGCTGCCCTCCCCGTCCTCTCTCAGGATCTCTCAGCAGCACACAACACAACAGGTCTATCAGGCACTTGGAGTAGTGGCAGTAAGAACGTCCTCACAGGCTCTGTACGCTTCCTCTTGTTCTTCCTTCCAACCAATCAATCCCCGCTTACCTTCGTTACCAACTCAGGGTTTTGCCAATCCAAACAACCAAACTTTTATCTACCCCAAAACAACTGGCGTGTCTTACTCCTTGTCAGCTCCCTTCCTTTCGTTTTGTTTTATCTATCTTATGACGCTTTTCGAACAGTACCGACGATGGCTTCTACGAGGTTGCCCGATATCGCTTTAATGGCAACGGTCAGTACCATCATCTTGCTGCGCTCTCTATTCTTATCCCGCCACCCGTATCGTCGCGTCCACATCATCTCATCTATCCTTCCCTATCAATCATCTAGGCTCCGACCCACACTGCATAACCGGTGTCATGAACTGGCATCATGGGACATACCAGATCCTTCCAAACAACTCCATAGTCCTCACTCCCTTCCCGGACGGATACCAACAGATCCAAGATCCTTGCGCTGCAGTCTCAAATTTCATCGAATCGTACACAGAACCGGAGCTTTATGTCATATGGCAAATCTTCACAGACGTTGTCGATGGTTACAAGCTCCATTTGTTCGGTTTCGATGGAACACCCGTCGCACCTCAATTCCGTGTAGGAGATCCCAACATGCTGCCAACTCAGAACCTACGGAACACCACGAACACCACTTCAACCTTGACTTCACAACAAGTCTTACTCGTCTCAGCAAATTCGGGTGGAGAGTCCCTTTGGAGATCCGTGGGAGCTGGCTCTTTAATGACCTCGCTTGTCTCCCTGGGTGTGGCTTCGCTGTTGCTTTAATGGTTCGTGTTGGGACATTCTTTCATTTTTGGTGTGTTGCCTTCCTTCTTCCTCTCTCATCGAACCTCATCTTTACATTTGTCATTTTCAGTTCTTTTTATAATACGAGGGACACTTTATTCACCAAACATCCTCTTTTACCCCTTCACCTGTTTTGTTTTGGAACGCTGCTATATACACATTATCACAGCAATCTGAACCATGAACCATTTCTTTTCACTCCATCATCCATCGGCCAACCGACCAGATCCCCCACCCCACATATATCCATCCCCATTCCCGTCCTGTCTCTCGACATCGCGTCATCTCTCTCTCTTGCGCATTCCCATCATGATCCGTTGCATTAGTCTTATATAGTCTTTCCTCTTCAATTTTTACCTTCTCACTACACTTTTTACCGTCTATATCCGCATCGTCTCGTCGACTTGTTGGATGCCACTCTACCAACCCGTTACTGCTTTTGGTCTCTTTCCTCATTATCTCTGACGACTGATACGAGTTTTTGATGGTGAACCCTCTTTCAACTTTCCTTCCTTCCTGCCTTCATTATTTCTTGCACGCATGAAAAACTCGTCCTGGCATACACCGTCCAGAGCAGAGATAAACAACGGGCTTTGTTTTCTTCTACTCTTTTGTTCGTTTGTGGTTGTCTGTATGTGTTGACGGGGGGAAGTGAAGCGGAGGTTAATCGAATTTGGGTTTTTCTTACTCTCTCACATGCGCTCGCTCGCTCGCTCGTTCGGATTGGGGGTGGTGCAGGTTGTCGTCATGGGTCGTTTGCTTGGGCTGAGGGTTTGGTGGTTTGGTTTTAGGGTTGCGGTTCCTTTTTTTTGGTTGTGTTTTTTTTTCTGCGCATGAGATGCAGCTACTGTACGTCTCTTGTTTTCAATCTCACGTATCAGCTTACCTTGGGAGTAGTTGATTATACCCTGTTGGGGGATCCTTCCTCTTTTTCTTTTCCTTCCTCTTCTTTTCAACTCGTCCTTTGTTGGTGACCAGCGTTTGTTCCTCGTATTTTCTACTTCTTTAATCATGAATCCCATGATGATTTTTGATTTGGTTTGGTTTGGGTTGGTTTCCTTCTCTCCTGTTATCAACTTGCGATCGATTGACGCATAGCTACCTGCTTCGAAGCTTCAAGTAGATAGTAGATATATCTCGTTTTGCGTAATGCCGATAATGCGTTAATGCGTAAAACAGATTGTTGCGTCATTTTGTGGAGACGAGTTGAGAGGCCTGCTACCAAATATAAACACAGTGGACTTGAACCCAAGTCTCCTTGCAACCCTTCGAATTTGTTCACTCTGACCGCGACCGGAGGACTTCGTGTTTCTGTTGTGGGGGCTGACCTCGATACTCGAACTTGAACAGACAGCTACAAGTAGAGTCGGAGGCTGACTACGGCTGCCAGCGCATCTTTCAAGTAACCGTCATGAGAAGTGGAGTACAGAGACAAAAAACTCGGACAACAGAATGCACATAGTCACAGCATGCCCGTAAGGCTCTATTATCTGGACTGTACACCTCCGAAGAGAATTCCGAGAGATCCACTGCGCAGTTGAATTCGGAAATATTTTGAAACTTGGAATGGTGTCAATGCTTCGTTGGTGCCAGTGTCGCTCGTTCGCTTTATTGTCGCCGCTGGCCGCAGTGATGCATGCGAGAGTGGAACCGAAGCTGGGGTTTTGTCAGATGTACTACCCCACCTCATACTGTGAGACTACGATACGTGCTCCATAGGCGGGACGGTGTGCATTCTTATCACTCGCGGTGACATCGATATGGGGAGCTTCAAGAGGTAGTCGGTTCGATTGATTGGAATACACGTCCACCTACTACTGTATGCGCCGCGACTCGGACATGTACAGGAATTGTTGTTATATGTACGACACGGGATCCCCTCGCCGGTGATTTAATAAATGAACACGGTACTGGTACTGAGACGACATGACCCTGTGCTGTATAGCATTTTGCAGATCTCTACTCTAAAATTGGACTACGAGCTCCGGGGTAGTTGATGTACACCATCAGACAAGGAGCGTCTGTACTCCGAGCCTGCGCCGCACGGTCACCGTATACGATAATTCACGCCAAGTACGGTGAATATTGAATGGCTAAAAGCCAATATCTCGGAATGATTTCATGATGACACACCTACTGAAGTCAGGACCATATTAGAATACAGTATGTGTCAGGGTGCCACAGGGATGGGAAGATTAGGACGATTATACTGCAACAGACAACGATCGTTATGGTGGGTGATTGAGCGAGAATACCGAATGATAGCAACCGGGTTCAATCGACCCATGGACCTACAACCGGTTGGAGGGTATTTCCTATTATGGAAGGTCTTGTGGTTTGTTGGGAAAGTCTGGGAGATGGTCGAAGTGTTGTGAGCCACAGTAGAAGGAAGACACACCGCAGGGATTGAGAAAGGAAAGATGCAACATGTGTCGAGTGGTATTCTTTCCAGGGTTGTAGAGGACTGACGGATTTGGAAGATGTGCTTGTTCCGTATTTTCTCCGCTTCATTCGAGTGGAATGGAAACCAACTCAATTGGTGTTTTTCATGGCGTTATAGCAAGGAACAACATATTTCTGCGTTAAAAAGTGGTTCAGAAAGCAGAGGCAGCCAAAACGCTTGTATATGGTTGAAAGAAATGCACGAAAATGATTTTGGCTTCGGATTGGCAGGGCCCACATCCAGTTTCCGAGTCAACCTCGGAAAATTGAACATACACGATGCAGCGGCAAAGCAACAACGAGATGTATTTGATCCACAATAATGTCCGCTGCCATATTATTCAATACGTCAAGGGTCCTTTGCTCGAGTATGAAATCTAGTCCCCGAGGGCTCGACGCAAAATGAAGCGCAAGAGAGAGAAAACATTGAACATTGAATGAACCCAGAACCTTACCGTGATTTCATTCAAAGAGAAGACATGGTCTCCATCTCCCCACATACCATGTGGTGGCGCTACTACTCACATGAATGGCCTACGGAGTCGAATCTCAATGGTCGATGTCGCAGGTGATCACGAACGAAGAACGATCGAGGAGTCACAGTTTATTGGGTCCTATCATGATGGGATTGGATTGGAGTATATCTCATCACGTTTCGTCTGAATCACCTCAGTTGGAGGCATGGAGTACGTATTCCCCGCCAATCAGAATGAACACTCGAGTTTTATCCGGGGAGATATCCCGCGAGGCGAGCCCTCTCCATTCGTTTATCTCTTCCAGACCTCTGCCCTTCTGTGTTCATTGGTGAAACGGGCATGGTATTTGACATGGGTCAGGCGGCGAATGAAAAATGGGTTGGTTGTTCAGCGAGGTCGATCCGAAGAAGCAGTCCGATGGGACTCGGTCGACTGGAAACATTGTGGAGACGGATACGAACAGGGACACGAATGAGCGGCTTTCATGAAGCCAAGAGACCCTGATGTTGGACCCGATAACGAGATAGCATCAACTAATCGTTGCATCCAGTTGGATATCTACCATCTACTGGACACAGCCCATGGAACTGGGGTCTAGAATGGCAATCCTTTACACGCGTTTCGCGTGCATGCATTCAAACCTGCCATTGATACAGTACGTTTCTCATCGTGCCTGCTCGTCGGTTTGCTCGATGAGGAAGCGGTGAATAGTTATCGGGAACAATCCTTGGTAATGGAGAGAGCGTGGTGGGATCCTATGACGCCGCCGGCTGATGTTGATGAATAAGGAATGGTCGGTGTAATTATTGGGATTCTTGATAGAGACATGGCCGCCGGGGTAGTGAAGCCCGGAGTCGAGGGTGGGTAGTAATGGTTGCTGAAGGAGCCTAGCCATAAGATCGAGGGTCGGAATTACTCGTTTCACGAGATCAGCGAATGCTGAATATGTTCTGGAGAGACAGAGATGCATGATACATGAGACCAACGCCGGCGAGGAGCAATAGCGAATAAATCAGGTGTATCACCTTACCGTCCACGGCATCTCACTGTGCGGCTCACCCGTCGACCTTTCTCTCTCGGTGTAACCAAAACAGGCACCAACGACCCATGATTCCACCTCCATCGCCTCATCTTCACTTATCTCCACGAGGTCCCAGAACATATGTCGGACATTTACGATACGCCACCCGTATCTTTGAAGCAGTCCCAGAAACGGGTATTCTGATGTTCTGCCTCTATGTGCCAGTGTGCGGCTCGGAGATTGAAAGGTGCCGTTACAGCTCACAAATCTCCATAATCTCACCCTAAACTTCGGATGTCTGAGATATGAGCGAGACGTCATGATACAACCAGAAGTACCAAATACCTTGTGGGGTGCCGACGGCTTTCGGTAGTTTCGTGCGTGGGTGGGGTTCAGTGAAGACAGAAATCCACGATGTCACGCCTTCGATAGAGGTATACGGTATACAATGGATAGATAGGTCCCAGAGAACGGTGGAGATGTAAGAAGTTCCGGTGCTGTCGGCATAAAGTAGTTGCCAGGCCTTTGTGAGATGTGTTCGAGGAGGAATTCTGTTCCGAGACGTTTGAGAAAATTGATTTCGGTGACTTTGGAATTGGAGAAGAGGTGCCGAGAGTGTGTTTGCGATACACGAAGGCACGAAGGTGATGAGGTTATTCTATCGCAATTGAGGAGGGAAAAGATCAGCTGGTCGACGGCTCCGGAATCTGAACACACGAACGGAAAAAGTGAATAGGTTTCTAGGCCAGGTATATGGTTGAGTTCGGAGATTCAGCGAACGCACCCTCCAGTGCGAAGATGCAGTACCATATGGCAGGTTCACTTGCATCACAGCATGCCCGAGATGTCGACGACCACACGGGGAAGACTGGATATCCAGAGGGGAGGACAATTCATCTTGCGTCCGACCTTTGAAAGGAAGGTGTATCATGTTCCGAGCAGGCGATGCAATTCCATGTAACCTCACCTGAACTGATGTCCAATTCTTAGGCACATCATGTATATACAGGAGACTTGTTGGTTACACCCGGAGGTCGAGCGAATTTAAGAGATCCCTCCCCACACCAACAACCATCGAAAAGTTGGACAGCGAACCTCACCAACTGGTATTCTCTTCACACATATTCCCAGCTTCCGCCGATACAGCACATCGAATACACTTGGCACCTGGACCAAACAGACAAACAAACGCAGAATCCCCGATATTGTAAAATCCTAAACATGAATATCGGAGGGAATGTGCTTCATGAGTCCATCGTGTTGAATTGCAAGAATGATGAAAACTCCCGAAGTTTCTCCGAGGGTTCGTTAATATCGTTACGATTACGAACGAGTAGGCTTGGATAGTCGAATGTCATTCTGACACGACCCTCGAACGATACCCGAGACTCCGGAGAAAATGCGCGACGGGAGCTAGAATTGCTGATCGCGTTTTGATAGTGCGGAGGAATGGTGAGGATGAACATATGATATATTCTGGGCAAACAACAGGATAAGTATTCTAGTCAAAATAACGGTACAATCAGTCCAAAGCGCAACAACCGAAAGCACAAGTGAAAAGATAAACGGAGGAGATAAGGAAGGGATATGAGGTGAGGTCAAGCTACAATTCCTTCGCTTCCGTAGACGTCCATCGATATATCAGCGAGATTTTCTGTTGCCCTGGCTTCTCTTCGGGCCTTTGCTTTTGCTTGCAGTTCCTCGATCTCGGCGCTGAGCTTAGTCTGCAGAAGTCAAAGATGAGTCAAGGCATTGAAAAGAGGTGAGAGGGCCACTGACCACTTGAGTTTCGAGGTCTTCCTTCTTGAACAGGACGGAAAGAGGCTTTGGAGGTGGCGCTTGTTTCAGGTCACCTAGATGGTGAAGCAGGGTTAGGGTTAGAGGCTCCCAAAGACTCAGCAATTGACCGCACCAAAGGCCGCATGCATGAAGACTTCGTTCATGAACTCGTGATTACGCCTGTATCGAGTTTGGGCAAGGGTGCGAGTGGAGATCATTTCTGCCTCATCTATACGAAAGTTTGTGTGTAGGAAAGACATCATATGTTCACGACAAGGCACGTACCAGCAGAATCATCTTCCTCTATCCGTGCTTGCTGGTGCCTCTGCTGATTCCCCCATAAGAGACCAACAGTATCAAAAGAAGATACCAAACACTTACCGCAGCATGCATAGCAGCAGTATTCCTATTCCCTTTCCCTGTGGCTTCTCCTCTCCATCGCTCCATGGTTGCTGTTCTGTTGTGCAAGCATAGCTGCCGCGTTCCCTCCCATCCCAACACCAAAGCCCATGTTCATCCCAGGGGGTAAGGACGCCTGCCGTTCCATGTGAGGTCCCGCGCCACCTGGAAAGACTTTCTGGCCGGCTTTTTCGCCCACGACGAAGACCGAGAAGGCTCATTCGGTGGACGAAGGGGATATGCACGAGGAGGGTGGTTCAGGGAGGGGACGATCGCTAACACGCGAAGGTTATTTTCGCGTTCTATTGGCTAGGATGTCCTACAGTGAACTCACGAATAGTTTGACCGCGAGTATAATGAACCCTCCCCCATCTCCTGCGTACGCAGCCTGATGTTGCAACCTACAGAAAGTAAAGAAATCTGCTTACCCTTCCTCCGTTGAATGGTATTTGGTACCTTTGCTCCTGCTATTGACACCGAATCCCATTCAAAGGTATTCATTCCCACTTGAGGTGGTACTCAAGAAAGTCGGCCATCTGTGTGAGTGATTTACGCGTTAGCTTTGTTCTCGATATCGGATATCCGAATATCGAGGATCCGTGATTGCTCACCTCAAGGCTTGTTAATCTAATCCCTTGCTTGGAACAATTTGACCGTTCGTGTGACGTTTCGAGGCCGCCGGTCGTGGTTATTACTATACAGGGTAGACGTCCACCGAAGTCGGACGACGCAATCAGGAGGTGTAAAGACGTTCACGCGACTCTCGGCCGCTACGAACGTCGTAGATTGCTGTATAAAGTGCCCGATTCACTCCATCTGACACCGGAGCGTGGCTCGACGGTTCAGATGGTGAAAGTTGGGTGTAAAAAAAAATTCTTTGAAACGACTCTACGCGATGTTATCTGCAGCCACCATATCAAGGGACGATCAATGGGTCCTCCGGGAGAACGGGCGGCGGTTACATTTGCTGGTGTTGGCAGATACCCGAGGCTGGGCTCGGGAACAAGAATCAGGGAGGCGTGATACTAATGGTTGTACTATGGTTGTGCAATCTCCTTTCCTAAACCTTCCCTCCGATTTCGATCTTCTTCCCAGTATGGACCTGGGGCCCATTGTTACCGATGGTGGGCCGTGGAAGGGCATGAAGGATACCCAAGGATGTGACGAGGATGAATAAGAACCCAATTGAAATCATTGCGACATGTTTCTCGAGGAAATCCTCGTATCGATATCTGAGATCGGGATCACTCACAAGGCTGCGACCGTTGAGTGCTGATCAAACGAGAAACAGAAGACGACACTCACTCTACGGCTAGTTTCACGATCGCCAACACCATCATGATGGTAACTGCTTTGAGAATAATGGAGAGAGCTCGGGGACCTGCGCTGGTGTGCGTGATGAAGTATGCGCGACGACATTGAATGGATTCGGGGGGATCACCTTGCCCTACAACCGCTGGTTCTTGCCCATCGGTGGCCCAGACAACAAGGCGACGAGAAGAGGATGGGGAGGTCAGGGATTCGAGCAACCTGGTAAGCATCTCGCAAGACCAACGGAACAAATGACAAGTTCGAGAGGTGGCGTGTGGGTCAGCGTGCGCAGACTGGTCTTGTATTTCTGCTGCGGCCGAGCTGGAGAAAAGTTGAATTCCGATTCCTGGCTTCAGAATCGGGTTCTATTGACGGCGGGTTTTTTTGACAGTTCGCGACACGGTATACTACATATGGATTGTGCACGTGCATTTTCACATCCCGCACTGCCTTCATTGGTGCGCGTAATGCCGATTTTCCTGTTCCGAAGTCGGCGCGTGATTAGTGGCGTGTGAATCCTTCTCCAAATGGTATCTGGTTTGTCTTTATGCTTACGATGGAATCCACTGCGGAGTAAATGTCGTCATTTTTCTCGTAAGAGTCTTCTCGTAAAAAGACTATTGCTTCGATCGTTCCCGATCCCTTCTGGGCCTTTTTTCCCCGACTCACCGCTGGACCGCCCAACTTCTGCCCTTTGTGTTGTGATGTGGGGCCGCTTCTTCCTTTGGTGTATACCTTACACCCCATGTTTATCGCTGTCTTATGTGTCTTTCCCATCCGTTGTTGTTTGTGTGCTTGGGCGATTGCGTTCCGAGCCATGTAGAAATGTATGCCAGGGTCATGTTTGAGTAAGTTTGTTGAATCCGAGCATGGGCTTTCCTGATGACGACTTTTGTTTCAGCCTTGCTGCCTGCTGCATTGCAACGATCTGACTTATTGCGCCCTTCGGTAGAGATCTTTTCTTCTGCCAGTGCTTTCTCTCTCCCGAGATAGTCCTATAAATTACAGTCACGCACTAACTTGCGTCTTTTGCTTTCTAGATATATACCATTGTATGATGTATAATATCAATAATCTGTACGGAGTGTTCATGTTATCATATCATCATATACTTGTACTTTAACTGTTTATAATTGAAACTCGATATATGATCGATATCCATTCTATTTGTGCCCTGCCAGGAATCGGTTTGGCGTGCGTCGCGCAGCGCCGGTCTTCAAGTATGGTTGTGAAGGGCCGCATGGCGCCCACGCTTGAGAGATGATGCATTCGTCGCAGGGATTTCAACCTTGCATGCGATGTTTGTGTCGATATATAAATTGCTGCAATGCTCAGGAGAGAGGCGGATAAACTTACAGATTGAATGTCTAGGAGTGATCGTCGTTTGGCCGCGGAAATGGGCAGCATATAGACTCTCAAATCTGCGCGAGTGAGTAGTCGTCCTGACGCATTGTGATCGGTGAACGCCTTACCGTCCGTGAGTTCTCGATGCATTTCCTTTTCTCGGGAAGGAGATGTCATGTCTATCATTGAAGAACTGTGCTTCGATGAGCTGGTTTGTGAGTGTGTCCCCTTTGAGTGAAAACCCTCACAGATAAGGGGTCTTTCAAGAATTGCGAGGATTGGCAGGGACTGCGTATGCGCTCAACAAGTGGGGATCAGGACTTGGGATATGGGCAAAGTGAGCGAGAAAAGGGGGCAAGTATCGGGATATGAAGGTCCCGCCCCCAGGGTCCCACGGGCCTCCTTTATATGTCCACCCGAGGATATGAGATGACATACACAGAACTGTCTACTTTCTTGTTTGAATCCCTGTCAATGTTGTCCTCCCTGGTACAAATAGATATACAGACCAATTTTGGAGCATATTCCGAGTGAAAGGAGTAAAATCACTAATCTTGTGAAAGTCAGATTCGCCCAGAATGTGAGTAGGGGAACATAGGTCTATGTGCATAACCTTGATATCTTCCACGTCCGTGCACTCGACATGCAACTGTGGATATCCACGCCGATTCCATAATGGCCCATAGTTTTCGGTGCTTGGCCTTTCAGCATTTGTGATGATGTCCGGCTGAGCCTCTGTGGCGGCAAGCTAAAATCCCTCGTTTTGTGGTTCGAAGATAGGGTGGAGAGGACCCCAATCTTCCAACCGTAGCACTCGGAACAGCAAGCAGGTCTGTACGACAGTTTGACAAGTCGGCATACTATTCCTGCGAGACAGTAAAAATTGAGACGATCCTCCTCAAATTCAGGTGTAGTGAACAATAAGTCAGCACTAAACGTGCTGAAGGGCAATGTCGGACAGAATAACGGCGCGACTTGGAGTTCACCCACTCCCTTGAGTCTCGGGGCCATCAGACATCAAATCCCTCCCCAAACCAACAACGATCGATAAGTTGGACAGCGAACCTCACCAACTGGCATTCTCTTCACGCATATTCCCAGCTTCCGCCGATACAGCACATCGAATACCCTTGGCACCTGGTCCAAACAGACAAACAAACGCAGAATCCCCGATATTGTAAAATCCTAAACATGAATGTCGGAGGGAATGTGCTTCATGAGTCCATCGTGTTGAATTGCAAGAATGATGAAAACTCCCGAAGTTTCTCCGAGGGTTCGTTAATATCGTTACGATTACGAACGAGTAGGCTTGGACAGTCGAATGTCATTCTGACACGACCTTCGAACGATACCCGAGACTCCGGAGAAAATGCGCGACGGGAGCTAGAATTGCTGATCGCGTTTTGATAGTGCGGAGGAATGGTGAGGATGAACATATGATATATTCTGGGCAAACAACAGGATGAGTATTCTAGTCAAAATAACGGTACAATCAGTCCAAAGCGCAACAACCGAAAGCACAAGTGAAAAGATAAACGGAGGAGATAAGGAAGGGACATGAGGTGAGGTCAAGTTGCAATTCCTTCGCTTCCGTAGACGTCCATCGATATGTCAGCGAGATTTTCTGCTGCCCTGGCTTCTCTTCGGGCCTTTGCTTTTGCTTGCAGTTCCTCGATCTCGGCGCTCAGCTTAGTCTGCAGAAATCAAAGATGAGTCAAGGCATAGAAATGAGGCGAAGGAACCACTGACCACTTGAGTTTCGAGGTCTTCCTTCTTGAATAGGACGGAAAGAGGCTTTGGGGGTGGCGCTTGTTTCAGGTTACCTAAATGGCGAAGAAGGGTTAGGGTCAGAGGCACTCGAAGACTCAACCATAGACCGCACCAAAGGCCGCATGCATGAAGACCTCGTTCATGAATTCGTGATTACGCCTGTATCGAGTTTGGGCAAGGGTGCGGGTGGAGATCATTTCTGCCTCATCTATACGAAAGTGTGTGTATGTAGGAAAGACATCATATGTTCACGACAAAGGCACGTACCAGCAGAATCATCTTCCTCTATCCGTGCTTGCTGGTGCCTCTGCTTATTCCCCCATAAGAGACCAACAGTACCAACAGAAGATACCAGACACTTACCGCAGCATGCATAGCAGCAGTATTCCTATCCCTTTCCCTGTGGCTTCTCCTCTCCATCGCTTCAAGGTTGCTGTTCTGTTGCGCAAGCATAGCTGCCGCGTTCCCTCCCATCCCAACACCAAAGCCCATGTTCATCCCAGGGGGCAAGGACGCCTGCCGTTCCATGTGAGGTCCTGCGCCACCTGGAAAGACTTTCTGGCCGGCTTTTTCGCCCACGACGAAGACCGAAGGCTCATTTGGTGGACGAAGGGGATATGCACGAGGAGGGTGGTTCAAGGAGGGGACGATCGCTAACACGCGAAGGTTATTATCGCGTTCTATGGGACGGGACGACCTAGGAATGAACTCACGAAGAGATTGACCACGAGTATAATGGATGAGAACGAGTTGTGGATGGCCACCCTTGATCAGACGATACCTTCTTCGAACACGGGAAGCTTGTGCGTCTTGGTTTGGAATGAATCCGAACTTGACTTCTGCGACCTCCATCTCCTGGGTACGCGGCTTGGTGTTACGACCTACAGAAAGGAAAAGAAATCTGCTTACCCTTCCTCCGCCAATTGGTATTTGGTACCTTTGCTCCTGCTCTTGATACCGAATCCCATCCAAGGGTATTCCCATTTGAGGAGGTACGAAGATCAAGAAAAGTTGGCCATCTATGAGTAATTTACGCGTCAGCTTTGCGTTCAATATTGAATACAAATAATTCATGGTTCCTCGCCTGAAGGCCTGTCGATATAACCCCACGAATACGGGGTTTGTTGGGACAATTGGACAGCTCGTAGGAGTGTTGAAGCCGCCATGTCATAGTTGAGGGACGCCTGGGCACCTAGATTGTTTGGGTATAATAGACATGGGCCGTCGTTTTGAGGTTGCTGCATTGATGCGATGAGGCCAAATGAGTACGCTACACTTTCGTAGCTTTGTAGGGATGGACAAGAACCAAGTTAACGCACACAGTCAGCGGCCCAAAAGAGAAGCGGGCGCCAAATATGGATGTCGCGCTTGAAATTTCGCCCGATGCCCGAGGTCCTGTTTCACCAGTATCATCATGGTCACGGTTGCCGCCGCGGCTCCCAGTGTCTGTTCCTTGGGAAATCGTGCTGATCGTGTACTTCCTGGTCCACGGAAAGGTAGGAAGATGGTACAGGACGAGAAGGCTGTATATGTCATCTGATCTAGTGCCCAGGACGCCCTCGAATATAACTTCTTACTCCCTGTTCGTCCGTCTTTCTGAGAACTTAGTTGGAGCCTTTGTGACTCGGAATTCCCTCAAGATCCGAGGAAAGCACCGGGGGGCAGATTTCTGGGTCAAATATAAACTCCACAACTCAAACGCAGTCGGTCTGTCTTTTACTTGTGTCTTCGAAATGGCATCAAGGAGCAACAATTAGGCCCTAGACTTCTGTGATGACGGAGAATGAATAATTCATTCGATCAAGTCACTCAATGACGCCTAGGACAGTGTCGAGACAGAATCATCTTCCAACAGAGGTGCATACACCAGAATAGCAATTGAGTTCCCTCCTTTGAATGAACCTGAGTGACATCATACTCTTAGAGTCCCGAAAGCTGTCCCTGGTACTAGGATACCGGCGACAATTGGGATCCATAAAATGGAGCGAATGATGAGCACAGCCATATACTCCACTGACCTGCTACTTGCACATACAAGTTGTGATTCAAATGATGACTGGACACTTGTTCGTCGGGATCCCCGGATCCAAGGGCGGCGGGGAAGCAATTGCTGAGCCGTAGACAGAAGTATATGTGGAATGGAGCACGGCGATCCCGCCAAGAGTGCTCGTGAGTCAGAGAGCTTCTCCAATCCCAATCCTTGGCAGAACAATAAGTGCTCATAAAGTCAATCAACATCCACACTTTCAAACTAACTGGCGCAAAACAGGCAATTAGACGCTAGAAGCCGCCGGCACGGGCTTCGAGCGGAAGGCCGACGACGATGATTTCCATAAGAAGAATAGATGATGGGCGCCCCGTTGGCACTTTTCTGTTCGCACGCCGCGGTGCCCAACCAGACGCGCGGGATTTGCAAATCGTTGGCAGTGCGCCGGAGGCCTGTCGGGGATGGTCGATGACATGTGGTTGATGACGAGCACTGGACAGCTCTGGCATATCCTGAGAAACGTGCGCGACCATCAAGATTCAAGACACTGGATTCTGTTGCTCACTCATCAGCTCAGCTCAGCTCCTTCTGCAGACCACGGGAGGGGAAGGATGCCCACTATTCGGCGTCTGCATGGTCACATTGACAAGCATTGGCACCGACGTTGGAATTGGAGACAGGAGGTGCGGACACACACATGGGCAATTCCACGCGGATGGGAACTCTTGCGGGTTACGTAATTCTGGGCCAAGCCCTGTTTGGGTTGGGTGGAGAAAGAGGCGCCCTGGACCCGAATGCCGCCATATTGCTGGGATACTCTCCTTCAAGGCTCTCCCGCACCGACTTTTCCCCATACCACCACCACCACCAACACCAATACCCACCAACAGCTCTCTGCCATTGCTGCTCTATACCCGTAAACTACTTGGATGTACTCAGAGCCTATTGCGCAAAATCAGCAGTGCAGTGCATTTTTCTCCTCTTTCTGGCCACATGAACATTTCAACCCTCGTCCCAAGCTACAAACGATATACTCAACAGGCCAAAGTCAGGACGAAGAGATGAATACCCAATCAACCTCATCCAGCAGAGATCAAGATCGACTGCGTCTACAGCAGGAACTCGATATTGGACCTCACATCCGGGCTTGTTCTGCTCCTGAACCGCCACTCGAAGATTGTCTCTTCTCCTCTCCAATTACCTCTCCTCCTGACAGGAATGAAGACAGATCTCCACCAGACCTGTCGATGTCTCCCGCAGCTATGTTTCTGTCATCTTTCAGCCCTATGGCGGCTGTTGCACCTCTTCCAGACTCAGAGGGCCAAGTCATCTCTGGATACACCCTCGGCCCTATCGTGGGCTGCGGAGGTTTCTCTACCATCCGCCGCGCTTACTCTTCCCAAGGAGGAACTGTCGCAGTCAAAATCGTCAGACGTTCCGACATCAACAAACAACCAGACCCAGCCCAGGCTCTCAAAGACGTCCATCAAGAGAAGCAGGTATGGTCGTCATTGAGCCACGAGCATATCCTTCCCCTCTTCGTCTCATCCCATACCCCTTATGCCGATTATTTTGTGACCTTGTATTGTCCCGCAGGCAGCCTTTTTGATATCCTCAAAAGGGATGGTCATCCGGCTCTACCTAAGGATGATGCAGGTATGATGTTTAGGCAGGTGGTTAGGGGGCTTCGTTATATGCATGAGGTGGCGGGCTATGTTCATGGCGATATCAAACTCGAGAATGTCCTCGTAGACGAGATGGGTGTTTGTAGAATTGGTGATTTTGGAATGGCTAGGAGAATCGGCGAGTACGACAGTAATGATGACGACGTTTCTGTTGTGGCTCCCGATTTCATCGACGAGCACCGTCCACATCGACAGCAACCCCTTGATGAAGAGCAACTCCGCGTCTCTAATCGTGGACTCGAGCGTTCGCGTACGACGTCTCATCATACGTCCTCGGTGAGGGTCAGGCACAACAAGCAAGGGGCTGCCCTGCCAGTGCATCTTTCCCTCATTAAACATCACAGCGGTCCACGGCACCGCAACTCAAGCCCGTTACCGTCGTCAACCGAAGTTCCACATGTACTTCCAAACCCTACTTATCAACCAGGCTCTCTCCCTTATGCATCTCCTGAGCTCCTCTTATCTTCTCCTGTACCCCAGACTCCTTCTCTTCCACGTCCTAATCCTGCTCAGGATGTATGGGCGCTTGGTGTAATGCTTTATGCTCTTCTAACTGGGAGATTGCCTTTTGTTGATTCATTCGAACCTCGTTTACAAATGAAGATATTACATGGTGCGTTCTACACTGATGGTCCTTATCTCAACGAATAAACAAAGGCTTACGTACAACATTTTGCTTTTTATGCTCTTGTCCATCTTGTTCTTCGTATTTTGCCACGTCGAATCCCTGTCATTCCAAATTCATATGTGGTATCTATAAATGTCTCATTGGGTTGGTTTGGTCTTGGGGATCTCGCGTATATGCGTAATACAGGTGTATATGAGGTCCCTCCAGGGATTGGTCGTGCGTCTGAACGTGTGTTGGAAGGATGTCTTGAGAAGTCAGTCCCCAATCGTTGGACCATCGCCATGGTTGACGAAGTCGCTTGGGGAATCGGGTGGGGAGAAGATGATGAGCACGTTCCTTCGCCTACACGACCAAGCCCCATCCGAACGAAGGCACATCATCACCAATACGAGAATCACCACCCGTCGCACCATGTCGACTCTGCTGTGGAGCGCTCGTGTTCGTCTTCCCGTCTACCGAGGTCGTCGAATCGATCTACGTCGTCTTCGGCTGTGAGGAGCACAAGCAGAAGCAAGTCGAGACCTCCCCCTTTACCTTATAACTCACAATTCTCGCACCATGTGCATCCGCATACACCTACTCACCCACATCCGCATTCCCATCTTCATCCGACACAACCGAACCTTGTTGGACTGTCGGATACCATCTTGAGGAGCATTTCCTTTTCAACAGCGTCAACAACGTCATCCTCCGAACCACCAGACTCAGCTCTTCTAGTGTCGCCTACCCGATCAGAAGATCAATCATTACCCTCCCCGGTCAACGCACCACGCGAAAGGGGAAGACTTCCTCGCCCCATCCACATTCAGAAATCAGAAATCTCATCTTCCAGATCTTCCAGCCCATTGGAGGTCCCTCCGACACCCGTTGATGGGGATGAAGACACAAGTATGAGAGGGAGGAAAGGGTCACCCCGACATCTCGGAAGGTCGCCGATCAGACATCCGTTGTTGAGAAGAGACAGAAGTCGGGACGGAAGTGCAGACAGTGGTGTAGGCGCGATTCGTGCTGGAATGATGGCATTGGATACTGTCGATGAGCATGAACAAGTCGTTACACAGGAATGGGCGCTCAGTCCCGACGATGACATGAGCCAAAGACAACGCAGAGGTCCTCGCAGTGCTTCATTCGACCGCCTTCGCTCCCATTCGAGATCGCGTTCCCGTGGACCGAATCATTATCCCGTCGTTGGTGTCGATAGAAGAACGAAGAGTGGAGATGGGAGACCAGGGAGCATGCCTCCTGCTCCTTCGCCTCTTATATTCCCTGGTCGACGACCACGAGTGTTGCCGCTGTCAGCGCCGGCACCATCAGGGCAGAATTCGGGAATTTCGGTGGAGTGGGGAGTGGGAATGGTAATTTTTCGGGTGGGGATGTTGAGAGGTCTTCTCCCAGACCTATTCCGACGCCGACGAGGAGTCGAAGTACTGGGTTCGACAACGCAGTTGAGAGGATGTGTGTTGTGAGGGGATATGGGGTTTAGGGTTTTACCTTTCCCTGCTTTATGTGGCGGATCGGAGCAAAGGCGACTCGGAGGGGAAAAGGAAAGGGAAGGAGGGATAAGAAGGGAATGAGAGGGAAGAGATAAGAAAACGGGCTTCGATTGCCTTTTTCTATTAGGGTCCTTTTATTGCGTGCAAGACTCGCACACCACACCACACCGCCGCACATATCCGCCTATCATGTCGTGCTTTTTTTTTCTTAGCATCCCTGACAACTCGGACGAGCGACCTTATCTATTACGTTCTGGGGATCATTCCGGATTGAAGGGATTCGGTATCTCTCTGCTCTCTATCTCATATCTTTGTATCCCTTACTTCCCCACTACTCGCGCCTTTTCGACGTCTCGACCGTTATCCATTATGGGTTCGCGCCAACAGCCCTAGTCCGGAAGCGTTTCATTGACCGGTTGGTTCCCAACTTATCTTCGGTGTCTTCGGAGGCATATCTGTTGTTGATCGTTCTCAAGGCCGAGGAGAGAGTCGGAGAGCGATTCGTTTGTTGTATTCAACTTTTTGTATCCATTTGCATTTGGCCACTTATCTGCATTTCAATTCCAACTCCTCCATCATCGCTTGACCAATGTTCATCATCGCCTCGCTCGCCCCTCGCCAGATGTTTCGTCTTTCATCGCTTCCACCCCGCAATTCCAGTTCCCAAGCTTGTTCGCGTCGTTTTGCTTATCTGCCAATGGCGAGTCCGGAGAATGGCATGGCGTGAGCCTTTGTCATTGATTTGGGTGGACGAGATACGACGAAGCTCGGAGCATGGCGGTGGGTTTCAAATTTCTTAGTATCCGTGGTGTGTTTCGTGCAATGTTTAAAGCTTATCGGACGACGACGCTCGTAGTCTCGCACGTCATTCCTTTTCTTTACTTTTCCGATCCCATTTTCTTTGATTATCATCTCGTCATACGCGTCATTTCTACTTTTGTGCTGTATGTTCGGTTCGGTCATTTGTTTGCGTGGTTATGGGTGGATGGTATGTTTGTTTTCTCCCGAATCTTTTTCCTTTTTTTATATCCATGCACAATGTGCATGAGCGTATCTGTTATTTGTTATCCGGTTCGGACCCGCCTCACCGCTCGTTAGTGATTTTTCTTATCTCTCGATTCCTTGTTCGTTTCTGTCTCGTTTTCCCTTCCATTTTGTCATTTGAGCTTCTTGCTTTTCTCCCGCGTCCGATCAATCATCCAGTCATTTTCTTTGTCTCCTTCCTCTCTCGGGATTCAGATTTTGCCTCTGGATTTCTTGAATATGCTTACCTTACAACTCTATATCTCTCTCTCTGGTCGTGCTTTTCCATACGTCAGTCAGTGCTAGTCTATGTACAACAATTGATTTATTTTGGTTCGTCAACCAAGCTCGCATTTCGCAGAGGTTCTGGAACCTCGTAGACCTCCTTACCCCGCATCAATCACAGACTCGGCTTCAAAGCCCCACACCGTCCGTAAGTACATCGGATGATGTATGAATGATTCATAGGGGAAGGCCGACTATTCTTGCTTCTACCATCATCTCGACGCGGCGTATCCTTCGCTTTTATCTCACCTTCGAAATAAGGCACCCACATTACTCATTGCTCATTATTGAGTGACATTTCGCGAAAATGGCGGCAAGGTAAAGTGACGTCAGTGCCACCTCAAAGCTTGCTTCCTCTCATTCTTGCGCATTTGTGCGATATTCGAATATCGAACTGGATTTAATATGGAAGATCGCTCGCATCGTGTATATTCTGCAAAATCGTAAAAGGTGAGATGATTCGACGTGTGTTCTGTTATTGCACGAACTGACTGAGAGCTCGTGGTAATCGTCATTGTAGGGGAGATTCCGAGCTTCAAACTTGTGGAAACGGAGCTGTCGTATTCGTTCCTTGATATTGGGCCTCTCTCAAAGGGTCATAGTGTCATTATTCCAAAATGTACGTGATTTGGCCCACTGGATGGACACGAACCTCATCATTGAACGATTTGTAGATCATGCTCAGAAGATGCACGAGCTCCCTGAGGAGTACTTGGCCGATGCTCTCCCTGTCGCTCGCAAGGTTGCGTTAGCCTTAGGTTGTGAAGACTACAATGTCCTTCAGGTACGTCTGACGAGTTTCGCCCAATGACGACGATGCACCTCATATGGTTCTATGCGGCTTCTAGAACAATGGGAGACTTGCCCAGCAAGAGGTCGACCATGTCCATTTCCACGTCATTCCCAAACCCAATGCGGAGGAGGGTTTGATCATTGGTTGGCCTTCCAAAAAGGCTGACATGGGGGAACTGAAGAAATTGCATGAAGAATTGGTCGCAAAATTGTGATTATCCGGGCTTGATTCATTTTGGAGTGGAATGTATGTGATTTGGGTCGTTACAGTCCGAGATGTAGCGTAGAAATCAATTGTTTCATGTAGCAGCAGTGCTTAAGTACGAAAGAAAATGACAGATGACCCTCCTAGCTCTACCAGATCAAGGAATACTCTGTCGCTCGTAGAACCTAAAGCGACAATTGCTGGTAGGAAGAGAGTCTCTTCTTCTTCGCCATTGCACATGTATACATCGGTACTGCAATAAACGTCACAACTACAACGACGCCAACCACGGCAAGAATCGGTCCGAAAACTTCAGAATGCAGCAATGACGAGAAGGATTTGTGAGAAGCGGGGTCTGCTATAGCATCTATGGGAAACGTTGTATTGATGAAGGTTCTCAGATCTGGCTGAGAACGGGTGGGCGAGGTATAGAAGTTGGAAAAGGGATTGGCGATTTGTTGGGAGAGCTTCGCAACGTAATCATGTTGGACATACGCTGTGTAGACGGTGAGAAGCTCCTCTGCGTCATTAGGACTGTGGTAACTCTTGGGTTTCCAAGCCTGTAAATCGTACGGTCTCACTAGACTGCCTATTTACACATTTTGGAAACTGAGTCAAGAGACGATCTTGGTAATGAATAGGAACACGGTACGCACTGTCGATTCCTAGGTCGTCTACAATGAGTGTCGTTGTCAGATTCCCGATCTTCCAACGAGAATCGGTCTCATTTGCGACAAAGACCCAGCGTAGTGCTTTCGTGAAACAGATGGTAATAAAAGAGAGTCCATCTATATCATCAACGCCTAAATTCGGGTGGCCTTGGATAGGGAATGATTCTGGGATTCCTGATGGTAAGGGGACAGTAGACGGATCAAGAGCGGAAGCAGTCGAGGGGGTTGCATCGACATCTACAGAGGTGGGGTACGTCGGCGCAACGAGTATCGTGATTTCAGAAGTGAGGGAAGGGAGGATCGAGGTTGGCGTGGAGGTAATTTGTCGAGTACCGTCTGGTACAGGTGTTTGATGCCCTGAAGAGGGAGATGTGGACAAGGGCATGAGTTGCAAGGGTTGGCGAAATGTAGAGCCGGCACGAGGGGGTGTTGTAGGTATGGCAGCTTGTGACCCCGGTAAGGAAGAGCTAGGAGCATTCGAAGACACCTCCAAGGGACGGATAGTTATTACCGAAAGAATTGAAAGAGACGAAGGTGGAGCTCGATCGTCTCCGAGAACTTTGCTCAAAATTGTAGGAATTGAGAGAGATGAGATCGAGGATGGAGCTAGAACACTTCTGAAAGCGTCGTTGGTCAAGAGAAGAGGTATGAGAGTAGAGGATGGAAATTCTGCGTGGACGCCTTCGGTCAAAATCGCGGGGGCTGAGAGAGAAGAGGGTAGATGTAGAAGAGACCCGGTGACTTCGAACTTGCTGGCGAGACTATCCTTGGAATTTAGCGCTGAGATCGAGGGTAACGAGCCCAAGGGCATCGATGTGGGCGATGAGCTTGGAGTAGAGGACACCAAAGACGTTATTGGGATCGACACCCCGTCGATACCAGGGTCCGAGTGAAATACGGCCACTTCTGAGGGTGTCACATTAGTGAAGGCAAGTATGTCCGCCATCCCAATTCGGAGAATGGGGGTCTGCATAGATTTGGCAACAATCGAGAGAGTTAGCGATTACAACGCTTAGAGAAAACCAACCCAACCTCGTCAGTCTTGGACAGTCTTGGGCAGTGAGGGGGAGTGAAGACTAGCTGTGCCGAGGTATGAGGTTGCAGTACGAACGGCCTCTTGAATATGAGAACCGCTCAGGGTTCAAATGGCGTTCTCGTCCGTCAATATCGTCGCGGGAGTGCGAACGCATGAGGAGAAGCCGTGCTCAGAAGAGCGCGGACACCTCGAATCACCGCGTCAAATACAATGAGGGATTGCAGCATGACTCACCGAGAAGTTCAATTCATGCACTCCATACTTCCACGGATCTCGTTGAGGGTGTCCTGAACAATGATACTCCCGAGTCCGTATCAGTAGCGACCGTATCTTTCGGAGAGAAGCAGTTGTCAATGTAAGGATAAGGTATTGATCCGGTCTGTACAATTGTTGGTGATATAGAAACATATATGTGTACCTCGGATGTCATGGGGCCGTAATGTGCGCTGTGGCGTAAGAGAAATCGCAGGAAACCAATGAGACACCATGCACGACCTTGATAGATTGTAGGAAGATGATTGAACTTGGAAGATGTGGAGCGCACAGAAAACGAAGTTTTACATAGACTCGAAAGTCGCATCGGTGTATCGATCGAACAAATTACGTACGATGATAGCAAGCCTTGAATGTTCCGAGCTATCTGATGAAGAAGGTGATCATGACAGCGAAGAAATGGAAGTATCAAGAGATGTCGGATTCGTTGAATGGAGCGACTGGCACTTGACTCGGAGCTGGTGAATCACGATAGGGAGAAAGATGATCCTGCACAAAATGCGTCTTGACTGAAGTGGTAGTCTCGGTGTTCAGACCTGAAGGTAAACGTCACGTTGAAGAAACTCTGACCTGGAGAGGGATGCTTGGACGGCGCCTAATCTCCTTCTTTGGCTACCACGTGGTGTCGATCGCCTCCCGGCCCACCCGGCGGAGCATTTTGGTGGCGACCGAATTGTCGTACTGAACTCGGTTCCGTCACAGTACACGGGAGCAAGACAGCTGATCCATGAACATATGCTGCATTAATTTTATCAGCATTCTCACATGCGGTATCAAGTCTTTGGAACATTCCTCAAAAACTTTGATTGAAGGGAAGTCACGATAGCGCATCACCATGTGCTGGTAACCTTTCTCACTATCTATTCGCTTCCTCGGAGGTTCCAGGATATAGCTCGCCGTAGAGACCCCCAGATTGTCCTCTCGACCCCACGAAATGCTGTGCCTCAAGTTAGCAACTGTCTTGGTCTCGATTTCAGGGGCCTTGGCACTCTGGCCGATTCCTACGTCCCTTCAAACAGGGAATACTACCATCAAGCTCTCTGCGGGTTTCAAAATAACCGTGAATCTCCCTAGAGCACCATCTGATTTACACGACGCCATTGAGCGCACCGCGTCATTCCTACGAAATGATAAACTTGGACGCCTGGTTGTTGGTCGTGGAGAGTCGGATCGTACTCAAGTTCAGAAGGCAAAAAGACTTAGCACACTCACGTTGTCTCTGGAACATGGCGCGACTACCAGGAGCATATCTGAAGAGTCGATGCTCCCCATTGGAACTCGTCTCGAAGGATATTCTCTTCACTTGCCTTCAGATGGCTCACCTGCTAGCTTAACGGCGAATTCTACGCTTGGACTGTTAAGAGGTCTCACTACATTCGAGCAGTTGTGGTATGCCCTTGACGACGACATCTATACCTTGGAAGCTCCTGTCTCGATCACCGATTCTCCCGCATATGTCAGTCTAACTCTCGATCCTCCGGGAGTGAAGCTACGATATTGACATTGCGTTGATATCTCAAGCCGTACAGAGGACTGATGCTTGATACCTCACGAAACTTGTACGTTACAGCCCGTGATATCCACATCCCGCAGATCATACACTGATACGAGGTATTGAGCTTCTCGGTTTCGGATATCAAGCGTACTTTGGACGCGATGAGTTGGGCGAAGGTAATCAAACGATGTATAATGATTTGTTTTGCTGATTCAACTCCCGGATATCAAGATGAACCAATTCCATTGGCATGCGACTGATAGCCAAAGCTTTCCTCTTGAGCTACCGGGTTTCACGGAGGTAGCCAGCAAGGGGGCGTATTCGTCATCGATGATCTACTCCACCAACGATATTCAGGATATCGTTTCATATGCGGGTTCTGTGCGTATAACATTTCTCGATCCAAAACATGGCATTCAAAGTTATCTTTGATAGCGAGGAATTGATGTTCTTGTTGTAAGTCAACGTTGATCCCTGAAATACGGTCGACTGATTTGTATCAAGGAAATTGATACTCCAGGGCATACTGCTGCAATTGGGGCTTCACATCCCGAACACGTAGCATGCTCACAAGCGTCTCCATGGTCGGATTTTGCAGGCGGTAAATATTTTTCTAGTCGTGAATGGTCCTTTGGTGGACTCATGGGATCTTAGAACCACCCGCTGGGCAGATCCGAATGGCTTCTCCAGCAACAACGAATTTTACCGCAGAGTTATTATCGTCGGCTGCAAAGCTCTTTCCTTCGACCTTGTTCAGTACCGGCGGCGATGAAGTCAATAACAATTGTTATTTGAGCGATGCCGAAACACAGGAAATCTTGAGTTCGACTGGTCAGACCTTGGAGGAGGCGCTCAGTAAATTCATGGTGTCGACGCATGGTGCATTGATGCGAATGGGAAAAACACCAGTAGTATGGGAAGGTGGGCCTGTTACCTGGATTTTACACACCCGTCTCTCACTTTGAGATCCAGAAATGGTATTGGAGCATAATGTCACGCTCTCAAATGAGACGGTGGTAATGTATGCTTTGACTCATGTCCCATATCATCTACCTGTAGTGACATTGGCGTCAAGGGTTTGGATTTCCTCTGAGCACGCTGCTTCGATTGCGTCCAAAAACTTCCGACTTGTCCATGGTCCTTCAGATTATTTCTACCTGGTATGTACCTGAAACGTTTGGGGCGGATCCGTCAAATTTAATCCCGTTCTAATAGGACTGCGGTGCGGGTGAATGGATCGGAAATGATCCGACAGGGTACATCAGATATCCGCCCTTGTTTGCGATTTCCGCCTCTTACAAACCTTGATCTTCAGAAATAGCTGGTGCGACCCCTTCAAAACATGGCAGAAGGTGAGATTCAATCATGGAATGTGAGATTGACGCAACCATCTTACTGGAAGCGTCCTGCAGGCTTACACATTCGATCCGCTTGCCAATATCCCCCAAGAGCAACATCATCTTGTCCTCGGGGGTACGCGTTTCTTAATGTCTAACGTTGCCCTGATTTCGTATGACACATCTTTTCCAGGGCAGCAATTGCTTTGGACGGAACAATCTTCACCAACGAATCTTGACTCGATTGTTTGGCCTCGCGCCGCGACTTCTGCAGAGGTCTTCTGGACAGGAGCAAACTTCCCTGACGGATCCCCAAGGAATGTCGAGACTGCTCTACCTCGTCTTCACGATTTTAGGTTCAGAATGGTCCAACGAGGCATTGGGGCGATTGCTCTACAGCCTTTGTGGTGCGCAATTAGGCCGGGCCTCTGCGACGGTTAGAGGTCTTTCCGGAGAGTTATGAGCTTCAAGTTGTTGAGTTTCGGTGACATTCCCGGTGTCGGTGGTTCAATCGTTTACCGATTCTTGATTATGTCTTGCGTGTAGCTATGATCAATACGTTTGGAATAACAAACTCGTCTTGAAAATGGAGGTACGCGAGTCATGAATATGTGTTGACGATACTGCACTTCTTGCTTTACGAACAGCTACTTGGAGGTTGTCACAACATCTGGACTAGGGTCGCCGTCACAGATGCGCGAATAATACCGCCTGAATTCTTCATGGGCCATCGCGCACTTGTGGTTGGTGGTCCTGCTGTCATCATCCGAGATCTTGAATGATATCTGAGGGTCGAGCGTTGAGCTGGACCGTTAAGACCACGCTCATATCGGCGAGGTGACTGTCGGAAAGCAGCGAGAGTAGGCAGATGCTGACGAAGGAGGCACGGTATTTATACTCTTGGTCATGTCCTTCACACAGGTTCAAACTTGAATCGGGGCTGGATACTGGCTGGATGTGTTTGAGCGAAAGATCGCAGCCGTCCAGCGCTTCTACTCCCGCCAGCCGCTCACAACGGGCGCTTCTCTCGGCGATACGGCTCCTTCACTCGTCCACTACTCCTCAAAGATGGTTGCCGTCACCAATGCTCCGTGAAGATTGAACGTTGAACGAAGACACCATACGCGCCATAAGGTGCTCTCGGTATCTGGCCTCCGACTCCGGGAGGTTTTGCCCCGCCTAGCTTAGGGTTATGCCTCCAAGTTACGCGATGTCTCAAACTTGCGCTCTCTCATTTGATCCGTGAAGAATGGAGCGAAGTCGCATTGTTTCCAAATGGGCCATTACTTTGACCACTCGTCATCGTCGCACACATGACCTTAACGCATATGCCAAAGCGACATGTCCCACACCGTATTGTAGAGGTTACGTGAGAACTGCCGTGCGACCTCATATGAACGAAAGCCCGACCGCGTACGTCCCCGTTGTTCTTTTTCCCCACTTATGCGTACTTACCTGCCTGTCCTTGCGGTGTTCAATGCCGTGCTTGTCCAGTGTTCAGAGCTTGTTGGGATACGCGAACTCGTCCAAAGGCGGCTTCCGGCCCATGCTGATAGCTTTACTTTCACCAAGATCAATGGCGACGGGGACGTGTATACTGTGACGGACGCGCCGGAAAAGCAAGGAAGAGTCACAGTTGAGTGTACCACTCCAAGTGCTTGCGCACGTGGATTATATGCGTACGTCCTGTGGAATATTCGCGTCCTGGAACTCAACCGCCGTTCACCCAGGTACCTGACAGAACGAGGCGGTCTCGATATTTGGTGGACAGGTTCAAGATTCGAAAATCTCCCCCCGAGTCTACCTTCCGTTGGACAGCCTCTCTCCGGAAGTGCGATTGTTCCCTACAGGTACCATTTTAATACAGTCACGTTCGGATACACAACTGCGTTCTGGTCATTCGACAAGTGGGAGCTCCTCCTCGATTGGCTTGCGTTGAGAGGTGTCAATCTCCCTCTTGCGTGGGTGGGGTACGAACATGTTCTCGTAGACGTGTATCGCGAGGCCGGTCTATCCGAATCGGAGATTAGCGCATTTTTATCCGGACCCGCCTTCCTTCCTTGGAACAGGTTCGGGAACATTCAAGGGAGCTGGGGAGGACCTCTGCCGCCACAATGGATTGATGATCAATTCAAGCTCCAGAAACAGATACTGAAGCGTATGGTCGATCTGGGAATGACGCCCGTTCTTCCTTCTTTCACGGGATTCGTTCCCCGCGCTCTCTCGAATCACTACCCCAACACATCAATCGTCACAGGAAGTCAATGGGCCGCATTTCCAACCACCCTCACGAATGTTTCGTTTCTTGAACCATTTGACCCTCTTTTCGTAGCTCTACAGAAATCCTTCATATCGAAACAGCGAGAGGCGTACGGAAACATCTCGCACATCTACACCTTGGATCAGTATAACGAAAACGATCCGTTCAGTGGTGACACGGCATATCTGCGGAATGTCACTGCAAATACATTCGCCAGCCTCAGGGCGGCTGACCCAGACGCTATCTGGTTGATGCAGGGTTGGCTCTTCATTGCAGGTTCTTCATTCTGGACGGACGAGCGGATCGAAGCTTACCTCGGAGGAGTAGAAGGGACTGATTCTATGATCATACTCGACCTGTACTCGGAAGCTCTACCTCAGTGGAACAAGACTCAGAATTACTATGGGAAACCATGGATCTGGTGCGAACTCCATGACTACGGTTCAACTATGGGAATGGAAGGGAACCTCCCTGAACTCACCGCCGGTCCAATTACTGCTCTGAATTCCCCCGGCAGTACCATGAAGGGCATGGGACTCACGATGGAGGGTCAGGAAGGGAACGAAATAGTGTATGATATCGTATTAGACCAGGCGTGGTCCCCGACGCCTCTGAATCTCTCGAGCTATGTCGAACGATGGGTTTCCAGACGGTATCAAGTCGCAGATCTTCCAGAGTCTGCTCAGAGTGCTTGGAGCATCTTGAGTTCTACCGTGTACAGTAATCGCGATTCCAAAACCCAAGCCACTATCAAGAGTGTTTTCGAAGTTGCACCTGCGTTGACCAACATTGTTGATATGCCTGGTGAGTGAAATTCTGCCCACCTTTTGTCCTGAACAGTATTAAGAGTAATACATGCGTAGGAATCGAACCAACTCTCGTACCATATGATACAAATACGACAATTCTCCCGAGTTTACAATTGCTCATTCGTGCAGCCAGCGAGAATAAGGCCCTTCTCCAGATCCCTGAGTTCCAGTACGACCTCGTCGATGTCTCTCGCCAATTTCTCGCCAATCGCTTTATAGACCTATATCGTAACTTGGTCACTACATTCAATACTTCTTCAGCAGATGCTGTTGCATCGGACGGACAACCAATTTTGGATATTCTGCGAGACCTTGACGCTCTCCTTGCGACCAACGAGCATTTCCTTCTGAACACCTGGATAGATGACGCTCGGCAGTGGGCCCACGGAAACGAGACATACGCCGCGTATCTCGAGTACAATGCTCGTACTCAGATCACGCTTTGGGGACCGAACGGGGAAATTAATGATTATGCGTCGAAGCAGTGGGCAGGGTTGATTGAAGGGTATTATCTCCCGCGTTGGGAGTTCTTCGTCGAATACATGGTGGAGATGAAGCGTAGTGTGACGCCTTACAACGCCACATTTGTTTCGCAGAAGATGATTGATATGGGTCAGGCGTGGGACAGGCAAGTCTCAGGGAAGTCATCGGGGGTTATTGGTGATTCCTTCGAGATGGCGAAGAAAGTGCTGGAGAAGTGGGCTTAGATTTTGGAGTATTGGTAGTCTGAATCCATTATAGCGATCAAGTTGAGGGGTTGAAAGCGTCCCCCTGTTGAAACTCTTCTCGTTTTCGGAGATGGGTGTGATGCCGGCATTTCGAGATACGTTCTCGCGAAATGGGGAGTGGGCGGGTTTCTGCACGAGATCTTTCAGGAGCACGTCGGCCGCAGAGGAACCAGGCCGTCATATTCGACATGGATCTTCAGCTCTGCGGTCCTTCTGTCAGGCGTTGTCGACATTCAAACAATCATTTGTTCGTGAGGTTGATAATCTTGTCGGCCTCCAAGTCAGCCTCGATTCAGCCTCCATGTCAGCCTCCATGTTAGCCTCCTGACAGCACCTAGCACACCTCTCAAACCTTCCAGTCACCTGCACAAATCGGGCGACAGAGATTCTTGGGATGTGGGATTGAGCAATAAGCTAGGGAATCTGGAGATTGAAAGTAGTAGCACCACAATAAGTATCTATTGATTCGCACACAGAAAGCGAAAAATTAAAGATGATCCTAATTACGAGTATCAAGCTACAGTTGCACATAGGAGGCCACAGATAAAGATGGTTGTCAGTGACAGTGGCTATGCGTAATAACGATACAGTTGTACAGAAAGTCCAACAAGAAAGATAGTGGGTGTCAGTTGACAATTGACAATATTACAATCTAATGACTGCGCTAGCATTATGAGGCTTTCGGATAAGCTTGATGCAATGATATGAATACAATGAGAAAGGCAGCGTAGCAAACGAACTGGAAGTGAGTGATCAACCTCAATTTTAAGCAGATGTGATTGGCAAAACTCTATGAGTCTTGGAAGTAGTGAGTCCAGGTGAGATATTGAGATCCAGCGATTACATTACCTTGTGTCCCAAAAGAAAAGTGAACGAGGATACAAATTGCGACAAGCCGAGTGTACATCAACAACCATTTTGCCCATCGGAGAGTGTTTGGGTGATCAAACAAATTGGTCAGGAACCGGGGGATGGGCTACACTGTCGGGGGCATGGCCACGGTCGTGAGAAAGGCGTGTGGTCATGACCTGCATGCTATTGGGATAGCCAGTGTTGCCCGAATTGGAAGCGTTCATAACGACGGCCGCATGCGACCCAGAGGGAGGATATGGTCCGGAGTAAACGTGCATGTTCTCGTGAAAACCTTCTCCGGGTATAATGCACGAATGGCAGCGAGGCAATATGTCGCCGGTGACAGCGACGACAACACCTGTGTTGTCTGGGTTGAACAGGTTTTCGCCCTCATCATAATCCTCGGGGTTTGGAAATTGGGAGAGGTCCAACCCTAGATATACAACAAGACATGGGATAACCACTAGCAGTTGTATAAATCGCCAACCGGCTGGGAGGATGTCGAATTTTAGCCCGAAGATATAACCCAACGTTGTCAAGTATAGCACGAGTCTGACGAAACACAAGTGAGCGTTGTTGAAGGTGGGGAGGAGAAAGTTGACTTACGATAAATTACAGAATCCCGTTGGAACGGACGCTGAGCGTGCGGTATTGACAAGGGGTCCGCTGAAGTGCCGACGCTATGAAAGGGTAAACTACGTGCCGAAGACAGGTGCAGGCGGAAGAAACACCCACCATGCCTTGGAAAGAAAGTCCTTCATAAGATTTGAGCCTTGATCGCGAAGCGGCACCAGTGGTCACAGTCGCGATTGAAAAAATTGCGGTTAGAGGTAGGGTGATACACAAGACAAGATCAAATCTTGCCCCCGAATCAATCGCGAAGGAAGTGGTTGTAAAACAAAGGGCGGATACGAGTGTGCCCTGTGTCGTGACGGAATGAGCAAGAGAGGGACATGCGAATAAAATCCAAAATCAGATCTTACGGTGACGATAGAAATCTTGTTATCGAAATCGGCGATTGACAAAAATCGCTTGAAAGCTTTCATGTTGTGACTTTGGTTCGCGGACTCCAGGTGCAGCAGGTAAGCCGCAACACGGCGGGGCGCAAAGGGGGAGATAATGATGATTAAAAAATACGGTACGCGTAGGACCCATGTCCATAGGCCCGGGCGATCAAAGAGATGGGACATCGCTGGAATGCGTCAGTAGCTGTGACACTCGACGGTGCGTTGACAATGCGTACCTTGAGTGACCCATGTAGCCCACTTCGAGAGATGAGGAATGATATGTGGAGTGCAGCACAGTGCCGGAAGAGCGGGGGCAGCCCCCTGCTCTTGAGATTCAGTCGACGATCGCAAGAGGACACACCCGTGTTGACTGCTCGTTGCATCCATGACCCACTAGTATAATAGAGTGAGGTGATCGTTGAGTGGCACTGGTAAGGGTGGGTTATGGGCTATCAGTGTGATAACGGTACCTATTATAACCTTTTGTTGAATGAAGTTCATTAACGTATAAAATCCGGATCGGATTTTCCTGGTAACGAGAGCCAGGGCGAGATGTCCTTGGCGCTAGAGGCACCGTCACTGGGATGGAGTTTTTGCTTCGGACTATCTTGAAGCACGCGTACGCGAGTCCAAACATCGACTTGAAGCAAAACGGGCGATGCAAGGAGTGAGAACTAGTGAGGACAGAACTCATTTCGTATGAAGCAATCGATCAATCGGACAAGAGAACTAGAAAATGCAAGGATTTGGCGGTACAGTACATACTGGATGATGGGTGATCATGTACCAGGGCACTTTGGTACCAGTGTTGGGCGCCGTTCAACAAGTCAGGCACCTACTTCATAGCATTACCCGAAGTGCGCCGAATACTAGAAATGACCGCTGACGAGACCCGGGTATCAGCCTCCTCCTTTTCAGAGCGTTTCTTCGTGTAAATTGAGAAGGGGACGCCTCTCGACGCATTTGGGATTTTGGACACCGAAGTCTGGTTCATAGTAATTCATCGTCCAGGAGTCATGCTCATGTTGTTTTCCGTGAGCCATTCAATATTGTGGGCACTGTTTCTATTCCCACCATCTCCTGGTGCTTCATGATCATAGCCTTCTTGATGGATGCGCCTCCTTGGGCATTGTCCTGGCCGGGCTCTTCGTTACCTTCCGAATATCAGCCTTGGGAGTTCAAGTTTTACACCCACCGCCCGAGGTTAATATTATAATGATGATGAACTCCAGGTCAATAATGAAGAGAAGATCCCTATCGTAGAGAATGCCGAAACGATCAAACGACATATCTCGTTTTAAGCTTTATCGCTCGTACTCCGAGTCCCCCAATCATTCCTACTGCAGCTGTATTCCCGATGATCTTCTCCCAGTCTCGTTACCGGGAATGATCGCTGTCAACTAATAAGAGATCTGATCCGTACTTCCTCAATAATTGAAATCCCTGCTGTACACGTACTTTCAGTGCCCAGCCTGAGCATGACTTTCAATCGGTCAATCTATCTCTCTCGCTGCTGCCTGTAACCGCTGGCCAGTGCCGGAAATCTGTGGAAGTCACATCATCGGCTTGTACAAGGACGACTACACCATTCCATCGTTCCGGTCGATGAAATTGCGTCCAGTCAGCCGCACATACTTCATTCTGATTCAGACGAAGGCAATGAATGACAATTGATGGAGGATGATTATTCGAGTTCTCTCGTCGGATTGCTGGATGTCTTGTCAGCCACTTGTCAGCCTCGACGTCTTCACTATTATGCGCCACACTTCAGACCGATTCTGAACAGCACACAACATATTGTCCCTTTGTATCACCTGGATGACTTGCACCCATTGTCATTCATGAAAGAAGAAAAGCACCTGTCGGAAAAAAAGGACAAACAAACAACCGAAAGCACCACGAATGTAGGGTACCCGTACAGAGGATGAACAACAAACGTTCACCGACAAAACATCAGGTTCGGAATGTGTTGCAAGGGGCAAGAACCACGGAAGCGAGACCTTGCACAACAGACATCGACTCCCTCTCATAGAGCCTTCTGTTGTGCAAGCAACGTGGTCGAAACAGCCGGACAACCCTTTCCGGGACCGTTCAAATTCTGAAGGGTGATCAGAGCAGCCGTGATACGAGCTGACTGCGATGCCTTCGAATTGTCTGTCGGGAACGAAACCTTGACTGTTGGGCTAGATACACACGAGACGGTTAGGGGAAGTCCTTAATCTCAAGATTGACAACAAGGATAAGCTCACTTGTTGATTGCGAACCCTGCTGCGACGTTCTGTTGCAATTGCTATTCAAAACGAAGATATTAGATATAGATGGGAGATCATCGCTGCATACGACAAACCTTGATGTAAACATCCTGTGCGGGCGGGCAGGCGCACGGAATCTTGATGGGCTTACCATCCGCGCCTGGACACATTATCAGTCAGTTCATTGGCTCTCGAAAGAATATAGTGCCTCACCATTCACAGCACCATCACAATCTCCAGTCCCAGTAGGGTTCAAGCCAGACTTAAACCCGAGTGGAGGTGCAAGCGCAGCAACCTGTGCGTCTGACGGTTTTCCATTCGTCGCGTTTCCTGGCGCTTGTGTCGGGGCTGGTGCGGCAGCTGGTGTCGTCGCCTTCGCGGGTGAGGTCG
>JANAWD010000481.1:6266-33153 GCA_027627245.1 Meripilus lineatus | reverse complement strand
ATCCACTTCAGACTCACGCCTCCGATCCTCCATTCAACCTCTCCAAGCATCCATCCCGCTCATGCCTCTGATCCCTTCAATTTATCAATCCCTTACCTCTCTCCTCCCCACGGTTTTCGCATTTCTCTTGGTCCTCAACAGTGATCAATGCCATCACGCCGCCGGTCCTCTCCTTAGGCAGGGAATATGTTCACGGTATGTGACTTATCTTCCTTCGTTGATTGTTTACCTTACTGACACCATGACTTTCCCCATGTCCGCCATGGCCCTGACTACTATTGCCTGGTCGAATGAGCTCCGCGGACTTATACCTCTGGAACTGGATTACCCCCTTGCGACCGCGCCCAGCGCGCTCCTCCCTCATTTCCGCTACCCTATCTCCAAGCCAACCCTTCCGCACATGGCCATCCTCTTTGCCCCACTGACGATGAGCCACCTACATCACAGGCAGAACTAGTCCAGGACACCATGGGCCATTCCGCATAGACTCAATTGGCGGATGTACTGGATTTGGGTTGGGTAGAGCGGTTCATTGGTAAGGCAGATTTCTGATCCCTTACTAGCAATCATTCACCCGGGTTTTCCTCTCTTGTCTGATCTCATTCTCAACATGACGGTGCCTCTCGGCCCTCTTGTTTCATTGCTGTCAGACCTCCAGGAGACTCTGGGCGGCCACAACTGGGCATCAAGGGGTAATTTAATTTCTATTCACTACCCTGACACTGACCTATCACCATGCTTCAACACTTCATGCACTTTCCATACCACGGTCTTTATTCCTATTGTACATTAGAATTAAAGTTCAATTTTATTCCCATATACCTTGTAATCAGTATATACCCTTTAAATAATTGATCATATTTAAGAAGTGACTGGTTTGTTTGTTAGCTTTGGAGTCTGAACAAATCTGTATTTTCTGAAATCTATAGACTTAATGAACTCTGATGTTCCGGACTTTCTGAACATACTGAACTTGTTGGATTTTTTTTGAACTTGAATATATAGATATTCTGAACTCTCTGAAATTCTCTGAACTTTCAGGCAGTTCAGAGAAAAAAATCACTGAACTCTGAATGCTGAAGTCACTGAAACTACTGAATTCCAGTGATTTCAGTGATTTTCAGGGGTTTTCAGAGGATTTCAGGGCAGTTCAGTGACATACCTTTTTACTGATGCATATACGTCGGAGGGCGATGACTCGGAAATCGAACACACGCAATCTCATGCACTCAGGCTAGAAATCATTTTTATTTCTGTCACAAAGGTTGACCCGGGATGCGAACTTCGAGAATACAAGAGAATCTCAACGGACAATCTCAACACACAAATTCTCATTTCTCAAACAATGTTATCAACACTTCCACATTTCAATCGTGAAGTCTGGCGCGAAGTGCAATGACAAAGCGTGTTTACAAGAAAAATGACGTCAATGACTCCGCTTTCCCACCTTATGTGAAGCCATTGACTAAATCAGATACCTTTTGTAGTAATTCTACGCCACAAAATATAAAGCGGAGAATCATTCTGAGATAACACTGACTCGCATCGACCAATAGATTTATCCCGGACAACAAACTTTCGTTTCCGAATCCAAAAGAGGTATAGTTTGCCTCTCTCGACCTCAAAAACCCGCCGTCACTAGAAACCCGATTCTGAAGCCAGGAATCGGAATTTGAGTGCTGGACCTGGGGTCACTAAAAAGATCATTATCATTTTTAAGACAGGCAGTATGTTTTATGATAGAAAAAATCAAATCTTGAATTACTTATATATTATATATTTAGAGAAGCTTGAGAGTTTTAAAAATAATTTAAGTATACATCTATATTAAATATATGACATATAGCTAAAAAAGCTTAGAGAGAGAACTTTTAATTAACTAACATGAAAGAATCTGTATTTAATATAAATCATTAGACAGATAGAATATAATAATAGATATACAATAGATAGTTAATTATTCTATACTCATATCTATATTTATAATAATAATGTCTTATAATAGATGAAAAGGTTTTATTGATTCTATAAAAGAATAGTTCTATTTAATATATATTAATATTGTCTATATAATATAGATCACTAAAGTAATTCATTTTGAGATTGCTATTTAAATGATCTGTAAATATATTTATCTTTATTATAACCAAAGTCTTTAGTGATAGTTAAATAATTAATATTGAGAGAAAGAAAAATCTCAAGTAGATCAATTTCAGTACTCCACTTGATATAAAATTGAGTATATTTTAATATTTCTATATTATCATAATTATAGAGAGACAAAGAATACATATTGATATTGATTTAAGATATAGTGTAGCATTTATTCTTACTTTACTCATAATATATTATTATCAAAGTCAAGTCTGATATAAATAGCTATGAATTAAGAAACTCAAATCTCTCTGACTATATACTATATAGTGAGAGATATATCTCACTATTCCTGATTAAGTCTTCAGTATAATTAAAGTAGTTACAGTTGAGAGCAATGTTAAGTGTATTCTAGAGACTTTGCAAATACTTTGAATAAGATTATTAAATTTATATTACTTGAATTATCTACTAGAGAGATTGAATAATTCTATTATTTCTGTTTTAGCATTTATTAGAGCTTGACTTCTCTCTAGGATAATGAGATTATTTCTCAGAGTGAACGAGACTTTACTGAGAATATTAAAATCTTCTTTTTTTAAACAGATATTATATCATTAGTCTGAATTTATTAGAACAAATTTCTTCCATCTCTCATATCAATTCTCTTATTCTTAATAGTATTATTAATACTCTAGAGTTATTACAATATCATTTCTAGTCTACTCTGACTTTTTCTGATTATAATTATTGTCTTTTTATTCGCTTTTTTTTACTTGTCTGATTTTTTACTTTGTAGTTAGAAATCATTTGATATTGTAGAATTATTTATCTTGATACATTCAAGGATTCTTTCACAAAATATATAAATCAGTACTAAATAAAAATAAAAATATAATAAGTCTCCTTAAAATAGAAGATTCATAATTAAATTAACTATTATTTATAGACTATAGAATTCTTGTAATATCTAAAAGTTATCCTTAAATTATACAAACTTAGAATATCAGTCAGTATATTAAGTTATTCACTATTTCTAGATATAGATAAATATATATAGATTTTTGAGTTATAGAATTTATCAAAAGATATAGATAAAATAAGTCAAAGAAAGTCAGAGAACATTAGAGTAAGTTAAATATTTGTTTATAGCTCGAAGATGAATCAGACTGAGTTATTTTTCTATATATAAACTAAATAAACCTTTAAGTAAATTATACCTTAAAAGTAGATAACTCTTGTATAAGTATATATTCTTTATATATAATAAGTTTCTCATTTAAAAGATATAACAGAAAAATTCCAGATATATTAAAAAGATAAGTAGAATCTTTCAGATAATAAAATTTGAAATTTAAAAAAAGATATACCATAATTTCTTATAAATACAAGTCTTTCTCTTGTGATACAATATTTACAGAATCATAAATTTAATAGAACTCTGTATGAGATTAAGAACTTTAAAGTCAATTTGTTCAAGATTAAAAAAAGCTTTTAGAACTAAACTTTTTCTAGTAAGCAGATTATTACTTATCTAATTAAATCTGCTAAAGTATAGATATCATTACTAAAGCTATTTCTATTTAAATAAAGAGTAATCTATTACTTGTAGTGACTGTAGAGAGTATATTATTCTTTTATATTATCATCTCTCACTATTATTGATGAATATAAAATCTGTAATTTTGTTTTTGATTTTCTTGATAACAATATAGTCTACTCAATTACTTAAAACTTTATCTGACTATATAATTTATAGATTCTATCTTAAATTTTTGAATATTCCCTTATCTATTTCATTTTACTTATATAAAGTTATAATTTTCTCTCTCTATTTTTGAGTATCCTGATTATTATATCTGTGATTGATCTTTTCCTATCTCTCTATTTTCTACACTCTCTTATTTATATTTTAGAAACTAATACTAAATGGAATAAGCTACTATTCTAGCTCTCTATATTTTAAAAAGATCAGATTTTAAGATAAATACTGACTGGGATTATAAGCAACCTATATCTTTACCTCCTTTACTCTAATCATCTTTATTTTCACCAAGATAACTATTTCTTTATTAGCTTATTTAGAGAGTAGTCTATGATGAGATAGTATTGTTGTAAGAAATATATATAGTTAGAATTGCTACTAGTAGCTGTCAGAGAGCTGAATAAATAGAAAGAGGTATAACTGAGATATCATATGTGATTAATAGAGATAAGACTAAAACAATAGAAAATCAGTTGATTAAGAGTTTAAGAGAATATAAACAGAGGCTGTAGTATATAATGAGTATTAGAAGAGTTGCCAGAGTATTCTACATATATATAAGATACTTCCATCAATATTTTACTTAAACTGATAAGCTCTCTACCTTGCTACTAATATAAATTATAGATTATTGTCTAAACTTATTATTTAACCAAATGCTACTTACTTGCATTCAGTCTTAGAAACATTGAAAAAATGATATTCTTTGTTATTATAACTGCTATATTGAATTACAAATTACTGATTATATCTTTTATAGAGTATAATCTCTAGAAGTATTGCTCATATATTAATAATAAAGTTTTGAAGAACTAATTTATGGGTAATCTTTTTGGAGGTTATACAGTACTTAGTATTCTCCTGCTAATGATATTTGCTTAGGTTATACTACTATATTTTACCTTGTAATCATAAATCCACATAGTCTTGATTGTGTCTTACTCTGACAGATTTTTGCTGTCCTCACCTTATGCACATGCCTTCTACAGGGTGTAAGTTGCACAAATATTATTTATAAATTAATAATAAAACTTTGAATGAGTTTCTTGATTTCTCACTTTTTTAAACTCAGGAAGTCAAAATGAAACAATTGAAAAAAACAGGAAACACCTGCTATATAAGACAATTTTACCTGTAATATTCACAGATTTTTGTGATTATTCCAAGTCATAAAAGAGTGATAACTTCTCAAAGTGAGTTTTTAAGTTTTATTACAAATTTATAGACAATATTCTTGAAGATTATTCCCTGTGTTCCCATTTTGGTCAGAAGAGGCCGGTCCCGTGCGTGCTTGCCATCGCCGTCAATTCAAGTACGAAATCCGTCTTGCCTCTTTTCGCAACAGGGGTGGAACCCCTCGGCGTCGGCGATACGGTGCCTAACTCCTTACTCAAATGGTACCCTCATCTTCATTAATAACACCGACCGAGGTAGAGAATTTACCAGACTCCTCCTTAAAAAGGCAGGCGCGATGTGACTTGCGACTTGAAGGGTAAGGCGAGGCGACGAGTCGAGCTTCAAATACCTGTATTTTCCTTCAACCCATAGTCAGTAGGATATGATAAATTCGCATATATCTGGCTGCTGCCTTTTCGTAAGTGGTATCGTTACTTCCGTGTCGAATTGACGCGATGATCACACGACGGGCGGTCTTGGAGTCGAAAAACGCGATGTTGGATTTCAGAAATGATAAATCCATTTTGTACGCCACTTATGAGCTACAAGTGTTTGGTGAGGTTGGTACCACAAGAGGTCATCAACACAGCAACACTGGTGTGCAAGAGGAGAAAACGTGATCAAGAACAGGAGAATGGATAATAAATGGGTGAGGGACAATAGAATAGGGCAGGAGTGATGGGGACCGGGGAAAAGGTTAAAATAGGACAAACGACTAGGAAATCGCGAATCTCCTGAGAACGGAGATGAGCATCATTTGAAGAAACAAAGGAAAATGGCGTGAGAATACGAGAGGTACAAGAGTGTGAGGATAAGTACCAAAACCGAGAACCATATCATAATCCTCGCGAGTCGATGTTTGAAGGAACTTCCATTAATTTAAACCCCAGAAAATGTTACGATCGTCATGGTTTTCTCAATCAGAATCCTTCACGTACGCACTAAAAAGATTTGAATTCAGTCGATGTCTGGACCCTTTACGTACGTGATACGCACCTGCTTCAGGGGTATAAGCACAATTTTCTTCGAGTACTGCCACTTCGGCTTCTCCTTTCCCCAAGCAGCCTCGCTGTCTTAATTGCTTTCAGTGAGGACCTCGACATATCTACGGAGTGTTCTCTCTACTTCGGCGCCAAAAGCCTCCTGCGGGTGCTTTTCTGCAAGTTCACGAAAAATGGTGAGTGCCTCGTTCAGTACCTTTGAGGCTTTCTTGAATTGGGAGAGGGCCAAGAGAGGTTCCGCAAAATTTCGGAGAGCGTCTGCTAAAGATCTTCTATATTTTCGCGGCTGAGAACCTGCAAGATCCCGGAACCTTGCGACGGATTCCTGGCTTGTGGCGCATGCAACTTCCGCATCCCCTACTTTGTTCAGAGCAACAGATAGAACGTTGAGATGGTTGGGTAGATCGTGAAGAAAGGATTCCGGTCTTTCATGTTGACACAAACGAATCGCGTCCACACACTCTTGGATATATGGTATTGCCTCTGCGTGACGACCGGAAAGGGCCAGCGCTGACGACACGTCAGCTAAAGTCTCGACAAACAGAGTACCGAACTTGGTCGCATCTCCATTCATGAGCTCTCGCTCCAATTCCAGGGCTTCCAAATTGCTTGCCAGAGCATCCTCGTGACGTCCAAGATTATTCAGGTTGAGGGCGACCATGCGAAGACAGTGCGCAAATTCGGGATTGAACTTCACCCGGTCCTTCTTGGAAAGCTCTCGCCTGATCTCCAAAGCCTCCTGGTGATGATCTAAAGCCTCCTCACGACGTCCAAGTCTATACAAAGTGATTCCTACCTCGTTGAGGGACGAAGCAAGGTCAGGATTGAACCTCGCTGAATCCTTCGTGACGAGCAATCGTCGGACGTTCATAGCCTTCTCGTGATAGGTCAGGGCCTCCAGATCCTGCCCGAGTACGAACGAATTGACGCCAACCTCGTTGAGGGATGATGCGAGAGCTGATGCAAGATCGGGATTGAACATCGTGGGATCACCTCTGGCTAACAGCGACCTGATTGACAGGGCAAGCCTGTGATACATCAGGGCATCCTTGTGAAGTTCAAGCATGAAGAAGTTAACGCCTGCCTCATTGAGGGACGACGCAAGCGCTGAAGCAAGGTCAGCATCGAACTCCGGGGAAATCCCTCTGGCGAGCCCTCGGCTGATCACTAGGGCCTCTCGGTGATGCTGCAGAGCCTGTTGAGAACACCCGAGCATGAAGAAATTAACGCATGCCTCGTTCAGGGATGATGCAAGGTCAGGATTGACACGTGCTGGATCACCTCTAGCGAGCCCTTGGGTAATCGCCACGACCTTCTGGTGGTAACGCAGAGCCTTCCTGTCGTCTCCCAGCGCAAATAAATTAACGCATGTCTCATTGAGGGATGACACCAGGTCGGAATTGTACCCCGCTGGGTCCTCCCTTGCGAGCCGCCACCTGATCGTCAGGGCCATCTTGTGGTGATCCAGGGCCTTCTTGTGATCATCGAGCATGAACAGATTGACGCCAGTTTCGTAGAGAGATGACGCAAGGTCAGGAGTAAACCTTGCTGAATCTTCTCTAGCGAGTCTTCGCCGGACCTCTAGAGCCTTTTCGTGATGTGTCAGGGCCTCGTCATGTCGACCGAGCATGAAGAGGTTAACGCCGACTTCGTTGAGGGATGACGCAAGGTCGGGATTGATCGTCACTGGGTCTTTTTTGGAAAGGGCCCACCTGATATTCAGCGCCCCTCGATGGTGCTTCAAGGCATGCTCGTAAAGTCCCGACGTGAACAAATGGACGCCTGTCTCATTGAGAATTGATGCAAGGTAAGAGTTGTGCCCCACTAGATTGTCTTGGGGGAGTCCTCTCTGGACTTTCAGGGCCTCGCGGTAATAGCGCATTGCCTCCTTGTCACGTTCAAGCAAGAATGAATTGACGGCTGCTTGGTTGAGGGACGATATAAGGTCAGGATTGAACCTCGCTGGATCTACTTTGGCGAGGTCTCGCCTAATCTCCAGGGCTTCCAGATGATGCTCCAACGCCTCCTTGTGACAAGTCCTGAGCACTCTTTGGAGATCGAAATGGAAATGTGACCATCCGAGCCTTGCATCACAGAACCCTACTGTGTTGAGGGATATTGCAAGGGTCTCCTGTCGTTTGGCAAGGTCCCACAGTTGCTGTGAGCATTTCGGTGGGCAGCTGGCATGCTTTTTACGAATGTTAAGTACGATACCCTAATGCCTCTCAGAAATGACAACGCTCACATTGTGGAAGAAATT
This sequence comes from Meripilus lineatus, assembly GCA_027627245.1. Lineage (NCBI taxonomy): Eukaryota > Fungi > Basidiomycota > Agaricomycetes > Polyporales > Meripilaceae > Meripilus > Meripilus lineatus. Next base: position 24,857 of record JANAWD010000481.1, on the reverse strand, counting down.
TCCGCTCGGAGCCTTGTCACGGAAGTGACTGGAAACTTTCGGGCTCTGTTTAATCATTTTCCGTTCAATATCCACCACCTCGAGTCTACACTGGAGAGCCTCCGCAAGTTGTCCGAGTTTGGAATAACGGGAACCCATATGCTGTAGGGAATAGACAATTCTTGGACCATACGTGAGGAGATCCTTCCCAGCAAGCACTCGTATGAGTTCCACCTCTTCTTTTCCGCATTCGAACGCTTCTTTATGGTGTTGAAGATCAACGAGCGTATTTTGAACTGCGGAAAGGGTATCCGCCAGAAGGAGGCTGTATTTCGCTGCATCTAACGCTGCAAGCTCCCTCAGTATTTGGACTGATCCTTTCGTCGCTTGCATTGATTCTTCTGGTAGATTTCTCTTGAAAAGCTCCTTCCCATGGTATTGTAAGGATTGCATGACTGGGACTCTCCAAGTTTCTAAAACGGTACTTTTATGAGAAAGTTTCAATTGCCCATAAGAGAGGCTCATACCTATGTGAGCGTGAATACGATAACAGCAGGCTTTAGCTACACTCCGAACAGGACTTTTTGACGGTCCGGGTGCAGCTTCCAAGTTGCATAGTGTGCCGTTTGCGTAGATCCGAAATTCATCCAGCTGGTCTTCTTCCACAACATGCGAGAATCGTCGGTAAATCTTTCGCAGACTGAGATTCGGATTTAGACGAGCAAGGTTCAGGTCTAACCGCTGAAGGTGCTGGAATTGGAAGTTGGATAAGAGTGTGCTCAATTCGTCGATAGCCACCACCACTTGCGCATCTCTAGAGATTTCAACCCAAACTATATGGTTTCTGGAAGGCGGCGAACCACGAGGAGAGAAGTGGAATCGAATATATGTGGTGCACTCGGCGGACGATATGCTATCGACGCAACATTCCAGGCGCCCTGGGCTGACCTGAGATCAATGGTATCATTGACAGGGACCTGAGGGTACCTACAGTCGTCTAATTTTTCCCACTCCCAACAGACCGAACCCAGCGTAGACCCAGAGGAATTCAACACAAACTCGGCGAGTTCGACAAGTGGCACAATGTCTGATTCGGTTAATGGTGGATGATCCTTGTCTACGCTTTCATGAATTCGCGCGTGGCTTGTCNNANGGCCTTGNCGGTACNCNNNAAAACGTNNGCGATGAAGTTCGACGTAGAGTCGGCGATACTGAGACGGGATAGTCTCCACGAGGTCGCGTTGAATAGAGGCCGGAATTGTATAATACTCTCCGGCTTTCTCCACGAGATGGTTCGAAGAATGGCTGTCTCGAGGTTGGAGAGTGCTCCAAGTATTTTGCGTAATTCGTCGAGGGAATCGATTTCGAAGTTGTGTAGGTGGATATGACGGACTGAACGGAATTGGGAAAGATTCATGAGGAGAGAACGGTGATAAGAGAGGGTGGCCTTTTTCGAGCTGTGCACGCCAAAAATGAAGAGTTGCTCAAGACTCGGAAATTGTTTGGGAGCATGCAGAACGGCAGGAGATATGCGATCGCCAGCGGTGAGATCGTGCACACTCAGGACGTGGACTGCGGAACTATAATGTTCGGCGTTTCCGTCCTTTTGGGCCTTCTCGAAAGTCTTCTGCAATGAGCGGTATCTCCCGGTCCCTGATATCTCTACGTGACGATACAAACCCTTCCGAGCGGGTCTGTACCATTCGCGACACACCAAGGCGCATTTCGCGAGCGTGTCTGCATCGGGTCGCTCACCAGGCGAATGAAGTGGTGAGATGATCATCGGGTGGAGCTCTAATGGTAGACGTAGACCCCGAGAGGGTGAGAATGGAGGCAGGCTAGGCCCACTGTATAATGTGTGAACAGGAAGACTTTGAATGAACCAAGACGAGACATACTCTAGTGGATTTTTGAGAAGCGTAGTCATATATTTGAATAATCAATTTTGATGGGCAATGAAGAGGTACTGAGTGGGGAAAACCACGACCAGCTGTATATTCGGTGCACAAGCCCGGCTGATAACGACCTGTGGGATATGAACGAAGGGTGTTTCGTATCAGCGCAACTTTGAGTGAGGAAGGAAGGAAGAACTTGAAGGAAGAACTTGAAGGAAGAACGGAGGATACTATGGCTAAGTAAAAGTGATATACTCACAGGATGAGGAGTGGGTCTGGTATTTGTGTGTGTTACCAGAGTGGCTGTATTCTACTAGGACGCGTCCTACACGCTCGTACAGCCCGCGAACCGTATACAGTATCTACGCACGCTGTGTATCCCCCGTGTACGTTCCGAGTCATCGGGTCTATGTCTCTTCAGGGCAAACCGTGACATAGTGTTGGGCGACTTCTGCCACCTGCCTGATAGAAGTGATAATGATTGGAACCGTTGGTAAAGGTCTGCAGTGAGATCTAAGTTCCCAACTCGAACTAGTTACTTCATCCATGTCCAGAGTGCTTTGGCTCGGGGATTACGTCGTCCAGAATTGCATCGTACGGGTCGGGTGGTCAGGAGCGTCCTGATGATGTGCCTTTCAACCAGTGTTATTATTCGATCTGAGACTCTACTAGTATTGAACTGAGATAAGACATGGCCAACATGCCGATTGGCGCTTCCAACCAACATTCGAGAGGGTCTGGACCCGTCAGAGGACTTTTCTTCTGAAAGAAGATCACAGTTAGACTCGTCCCCAGTCAGACTCGCAAGCCACGCCAGACTCCTTCCCATTCCACGGTGGGCGGTAAGGATGTTCAAATCCGTGTGCAGGAACTTAATCACAACTTGTGGGAGACGGCGCACGGATCGGCTACTCATCAGTGAACAGGGTTTGGAACATGTAAGGAAATGTGACCTTTAGATCCGCTCCCACGAATGCCCATTGGATGCGAGGCCATCCAAGCAGTCACAAGAATGGCATGTCACATGGAAGGTTCACGCCAAGATTTTGTTCCAATGCAAAACTTCGGTGGACGCAATGTATACTATTTTATTCCAATGCAAACCCGTATTGACCCCTTGCCATCATTTTGTCCCTATGCAAGATGTTTACATAAGCTATCCAGCATTTCACCCGGTTTGTGTTCCCCTTGCATACCTCAACCAATTTCTGGTCCGTCTTTCTATTCTCTATGCATCTCTATGCATACGCCGTGCCCTGACCTCGGATTCACCTTGAGATGCCTCCCCGGACTTGTTTCCGATTGTATTCCCTCTGCATTCGGACTCATATCCGGAAATCCCTTCCATACGACCGGTGACCTTGTCAGGGCACCTGTTTGCCCTAATTGGGGACTTGACGAAACGAATGTTCCGGCCTCTAAAAGCCGGTTCAACTACAGGACATGTTTCGGGCGCTTCTAAATTACAAATATACCTAATGTTGACAATCTGACTAAGCAGGTCACGTGTCGCCGACACCTCTTCGTGTTGAGCACGCCCGGTGTGCACAACGGTGCCACCGTGACATGGAAGCCACAGCCAACATCACATCACTGTGACGTTGGCACTGTTTGCCAGTGGCGGTCAGAGAGTTGACTTTGAGCCTTTGTGCGTTCTCATGTATGTTCATGGCGGCCATGTCTAGAGACCAGGTGACGTTTCAAATTCGTTGATGTATCATTACGCACTCACACCCCTTTTATTCCCCAGGAGCAGAAAAACAGCTCAAAGTCCTGATGACTGGGTTCGCCTCATCAGCAGTGATGGTTTCACCTACCTGGTGAGACGAAAGGTCGCACACTGTAGTGGCATGTTGAAGAATACACTTGATATTGATGGTATGAACGCCAAGTCTCCGATGCATTTGTATATCACGACTCATATGTTCTCTCTAGGCAGTTTCCTTGAATCCGCGTCGAACACGTTTGTGGTAGAGTGCCGCGGGAGAGGTGAGCCATTCGTTCATGAGGAGAGTACCAGGGGGTGATCCGGCACATATANGGGTGCTGTTGTAGAGAAGCTTTGCGAGTATCTCGCGTATAAGTCATTATATGGCCAAGCGTCGGCCAAAGAGGACATCCCGGATTTCATTGAGCGGATCGCCCCGGAAGTTGCCTTGGAGTTGTAAGTACTCTGGTTTGGATCTTGANGNANCNNNNTGTCGCAATNTCNCANTCNCNTCGNNTNNNNTCNTGTAGNCNCNNNCNNTNNNNANNGNTCGTATTCAATGTCCATTGAACCGCTACTATCAGAGCTTATCTACATTCTAGCATGATGCCAAAACACAGACATGTACGTGGCTTGTCGCCATAATGAGAATAGCGGCCAATCACACAGAGCGCCAAACATGCCCAATACTTTCCCTTTGTTCCAAGTCTCTCCTGCCTCACTTCAATGTTTGCGTAAGGAAGTATTGTACCTTCCGTATGCCGATTCGCCCTGGGAATCATTGGATGAACCATTTTGTCTCCTGAAATCAGGATGGAATAATGACTGGCGTGCGATGGCTGTTGATTCGTATACGGGTATTCCAGGTTTAAACTGTTTGGGCAACACCCCATATTCCAACGCCCAACAAGGCCAAACGACTTTGGGGAGATAGACTCCTCAATCACCAGAGAGCCACTCCCTCTGCGCTTGATAATCCACGATTGCCTCTGGAAGAGCAAAATTGTGATATCTCTGCCAGGTTCTGACCGGATTCGAGCTCACCTTTGACATTTCGTCTACTTTGAGACACCATGGTCGTCCTGTGGCCTCCCTATTGAGGGGATATAACTTCTCCCAATCTAGAATTTGCCCCTCTGGTGCGCGCTCAGAAATGCGTAACAGGACTTCTTTCGTAAACTTACCTCGACAGCGTTCTTTGTAGGTGAACGCATGGAGAACCAGGTTCGTGTCGAACTCCACTGAACAGTTGGGCCTATGGTACGCTTCATAATAATTCAATACAGAATCTTTGCTATTTTTACTCACTCAAGCTCGTCCAGCAACACGATAGGGTGAAATTCTGGAATACGATCTCCGCTAGGGATAGCGCAAGCAGCTATTTGTTGAGTTTCGTCAAACTCGGTTCAACAAAGTCGACTGTAGGACTAACACAATACAATCTGCTGCGGTAGGCTTGTCGCATTGATTGCACGAACGGATTGATAGGAATCATCGTCTGATCGATGAGGGGGCGACCACGACGGGCATGATTCACCAGAAAATACGGCGGTCTGTCCTGGCTACGGATTGCGCCAGTAAGTCCTTGGGACCCAGCATCATCGTGAATTGACTTACAGGTACAACTCTGCTGAAAACCGGTTCAGCACACTGCTCGCTTTTCCCTCTGAATCGTACTGTCGAAAATGCAAGCCTTGTGCCTGGAATGAGCCCCCTGTTCTATGATACAAGACAAAGAATTGGAGGGGCTCACGTTGAGTCATATTCAAGCATAATGTCCTTCACTAGAGCGACATCAGGATTTGTGATCAATACAAGTCGGAGTTCTTACCTTCCGCGAGGTCAAAGACCTAGCGACATGGGCGAAATCAATGTTTTTGAAGTAGTCGAAGGCTTCCCCTACTCACCCTCCACACAATAGGCTTAGAAATAATGTTATCCTTTCTACTACCATCGGATTGTAAGGTAAATATTATCTGACAAGTGCTGAGTAGAGATTCCTTATCGTAGATCCGAAAAGAAAGTAATTCACCTGATTCCGGATCCTTGAAGGTCGTGTCATGTTTCCTTCGCCGTTGAAGAACTTGATTTTCATTCGCGAATGGATAGTGAGCTTGCTCCGAGGGGATAAGTGCCAGTGTGCGAGGGATCGAGAATGGGGGTGCTTTTCGGCGAACGAGGAGTCATCTTTAAATACGAATATTTGGGGTAGCCAACTACAGATGTATCATGTATCGTCATCCAGGACTTGTGTAGCCGTAGCTCATACACAATGTGTGCCGGAGTTTTGTTGGTGCTACACTGTAGCCTACACAAGCGCCTATCGATCGGAAGTATTGAAGGGTGTACTTGCATCACCTCACGTCAGGGATTTGGAACACAAAGCATACACAGTGTATTTCCAAGCTGGCGGTACCAACAGGGGTTGTGTACCACCACGCTTGGGTAGCTACATATCTGTGTCTTGACCTATCGTGGGTATACATGGTGTCGCGTAGGGCAGCTTCTGCGGAAGCTTGTGTACACAATCCGATGTATCTACACGTATCCACAGATGAAGTCAAACTTGGGTTCAGGGTAATTTCAAATTGACGCGGCTACATAAGTGTAGCAGTGTATACGGCAGCCTCTTGAGCGTCATTGCAAGTACATGTACACAGCACACTGTGTACACACACATCCACCACGGGGCAGATACACCATCTTTCTTTGTGGGAACATCAGAAGCTTGAAGGATACATACATATTACAAATCATGAGATAAAGGAACCGCACAGGCGAAACCTTCTTAGAAGGCTGCCGGGCTACAGAACAATCCGTATATGCATCCGCCATGCATAGTCCTTCCTTACACAGGATACTTCAGGCGCACCGAAACGGAGTAAATGCTGTAGCTACACTTGTACACAAGAGCGATGCAGATGTATCACACCCAACTATTGCAGCTACTTCTGGTAGCCCCGTCTGACTCATTCATCAGATAAGAGTTCTAGGAAATCCCCGTCGTTTCCAGAGTCACATTTGACCAACCAACAAACTCACAAGATTGTATGTACACGTCCCGCGATAAAAAGTACATGTGTATCCATTGAAGCAAACTATAAGTTGTCCTGCACCCCCGTCGAGGTCGGTGATGCGGTGACACCCGCTGTTTACTCCCCGATCTACGAGTCTCCTTGATCAGAGCTGTGGGAGCCAAGAGCAATGCAAAATAGCTTACGAGGTATGTACACGCACAAGCACCATGAGGGTATGCACATCGGAATGTAGAGAAGTAAGAGGTCTCTTCATCCACGTCACCGAAACCATCGAGTGGGCAAGCACACATGTAGTTTTTGAAATAGAGGCAGTCCGTGGTACTATAACCGTGACAGAAGGTGCAACCACCTCGAAGGAGGCAAGTATGATACAAATGGACCCAAACAATTGCTTGAGTGTACATGCATATCGCAGGGAAATCGATGGCTCTAGTACGAGAGAAGAGACCTTCAGGCCGTGCCCTGGCCTTATATATCTTCTACGCAAAGAGACGGTGCTGTTCCGGGAGCGAGCATGGTCATAAGGCACCACTCGCTGCGATGTTTGAGATATGTGAGTGACTCCTGATAGGTACATCGGGGTCAAGTTGTCACGCAAAGCCTCCCCATGCTGTGATCGTATACCAATTTTGACGAGATATGAAGGAGCCTGACAGAGGTGATAATCAGCAGACGGACATCGGTGTAAGTCATTTACTCAATACGTGGAAGTTTGAAGAGTCGTTGTGGGGGAATATCACACCGACTCAAAGAATGCCCGCGCCCTCTCCTCCAAGTTCAGCACCAGTAGATCCAATGGTATTGACGAGTCTTTTGAAGGGGAGGCAAAAATCATCGGTCGTGTCATAATCGGCAGATGCCAGTGGGTATCGTGGTCGAGCACCCATCAGGTTGGATCGAGGCGGACTGTCCTATTGGTATCCTCTTTGGGCAGACATCTACGATAATATGGTAGAGGTGACGGTACGAGTGCATTCATAGTAACAATGGAGGCCGTCTGAGGAACAGTGAGAGGAGGAAGTATTTAGGAGTAACCCAAGAGTACCTGTGAGAGCGTTTGGTTGTGCGAAGGAGGCCTGGGCAAGGTCGACAATCGCGGAACTTCCACGTGGCAGAATCCTGGTCTCTGAAGTCGATTCAACGACGAATTGCTACTGATCGCCTTGCCCATTCTGCATATCCGTCGTCCGACGAATGCTACTGGTCCACATCCGCGCGTTCCCAAATGCACGATAAAAGGGATCCAGCCCGGCTTCATTTGCTGTCACTGTGTTCATTCTTCTCCCCATAAGCTGTTATCGATAGGTTCTTCTATGCGGGTTTCCTTCACCGACATCTTCAAATCGTGCTTGTCATGGTGTTGTCGTCGTCGTCGTCGAAGACCGCAAACGAATGGGGCCAGTTCTGGGTCACAATCTGGAGTAGCCTTGTCCCAGAAACAGCGCCAACACACGATCCATGGTAGCCGGCCCAATACCGGGGATGCCGATTCCTCAATTCCTCGTTCGTCGAATATGCATCCCACATCAGAACCGCTATCTACATTACCACCTCTCGGCGGGATTTCTCTCAAGGGTGTTGTACATCACACTCCTGCTCCCGCTGTTTCCGTAGTTGTCCCAGATCCACCACAGGAACCCCCTCACATTCTCCCAATAACGTCACGTCTAACTCATATTTTGACCCGCCACCTCATCCCCGTGGTCCCACTCACTTGAATCCCCGGCAAGATATCAGCTCGAAATGAGACCAAGATTCCTCAAGACATCATCGTTGGTGAGGCCCCTTCCTCCAATTGGGCACCGAAGGTGATATAGCTAATTGGTATGATTGGTAGGATCTATTCAACCTGACGACACGTTCGAAGTCTTCGTAGAAGTTTGGGCGAATAGAGTTCGTAGTTGGTGTCCTTAACCGTCAGAAATTGGTCTTTCAAGACTCATAGTCCGGGTGCAGCTGTAACCACCGGACCTGCTGTGATGTTGCAGATTCACGTCGCAACCGATGTTCGAGGTAAGGCCATGCTCGATAGCACTTAGATTCCTCTTCTCCGGGCCCTCAAGATGGGGCTCGTTTTTCGGAGTACGACCCGAGGAATTGTCTTCTGAGGACCTCAAATCGGGAGCCTAATCCGACTGATATCAAGACTCTGCCAACGGTGTGTGCTACCTCCCTCCTATAGACTCATGGGTCCTGTCTGATGTCTCTGAATTTGAGCAGAATAGCTCCTTTCTCTTGCACACGCATTCAAGTGGCGAGGCCATGTTGGAGTTGGATTCTATCGGATCTCGTAACGAAGGCTGGTCTCCTGGTTCACCAATTCGGTTTCTTTTGTAGTGCTATCAGCGCATGATGCGTCCTGGAATCCAGCCGTATAAATGTCGTATTTCTGAAGGTCCGAAATTTCAGATCGATTCGATTGCGATTATCCCACTCGATGCGAGGTTACTGGTATAACATAACTCGTCGAGAACGGACTCATTGGGGGGAAGAGGTTTCAATGATGCGGAAGAGATAACATATGAGATGGGCTTTTGTTGGGCGTTGTTTGAGTCCGAGCCGAAAGAAGACAAACAGTATAACATGATCTTTTCGAGATCCTCGACTTCTTCCGGCCTCCCGACTTCGTCCTACTCCCTTGCAAAATTAGGGACCAACTTTCTTTCGTTACTCTCACAACAATTCGTAGAGGAGTCACGAAACTTTCTCCTCTCGTTTAAGCATTATGGGCTACAAAAGTCATGAATTAAAGTTGGATGTCTGTCAATGCTAGCCCAGGTATCGACGGGACCCGCATTAATGGGTCGACTTCAGTCACCTCTTGGCTGTAAGAATTTATGTCCTGGTATATTCATCAATTTGGACGTGGCTTTTGGGGTAACGGCACATTGTCCAACGCCATCAGGAGACTTTACGATCTCAGCGCTCGATATCTGGTTCGATTCAGCGTCTGGCTGGGGAAACTCCTGATTGTCTCGCCCATCTACGTGATGTATGATCCACATACATCCATGCGCATCGGCGCTCCATGTGGACAAGAGGTATTTTAACCCAATCCTACGTCTGCTGTTCCTCTACTCACTCCTCTCCCACCATAGACCTCAGGCTCAGGCTACTAATGCCCTTGCCCTTCGAGCTCAAGTTGTCATGGTTCTGTCTGAATGGGAGATCTGTACAGGTTGATCTCCTTTCAAAGACACGGTCCGCCATCAAAGCGGCATCAATAGGATTCGATCCATTGTGCGCCGCATTTCGAATCAGGGAATCGTACACCCCCGTTTCGTGCACCAACCCCGGATTGTGAGATCTACGGCGGACCACAAATGTATTGTTTGTGCCTCTACCTCCACCCAATATTCCACGGCTACCTTCCCAATCACGCAATCACCGGCTTAGCTTACTGACTCAGGCTCCATTGAATCCCAGTCCCGGTGGGCTGGGAGCTCTCCGAAATGTTATTGGATCGGGAGCTTGAACCAAGATGTGCGCACTGCATACAAGTTCCAGGACCATCGCTAGATTCGGATTTAGGAGAGAACGCGAAGCTCTGGACATGTATCGGGACGAAGTGAAATGGCGCTTCCTCAAGGCAGGTGATCGTCCTTGGTGAGCTTTTTAATGAGTTTGAACAACCATTGTGACGTGCCTTACTGTCGTAATTGCTTGGCTCTGATGATTTCTGACGAAGGGTTCGGAGTGTTGTGGAATTCCTGCGGATAGAGTACGTACCTCTTGTTATCTATGCTTGGGATTTGGTCGAATGACACTGAATAGCCTAGGTAAAACTGTCACCACTGGACCTGCTGTAATCACAGGTTCATCTCGCAACCGCAGCTCGACGCGAGGTCTTATTCTACAGCACGTACACTGGCAACCTATTATTCCCCGGATATCAAGAGAGAGTCCCGTTTTCGCGCCTCAGAATTGCCTACTAAAAACTCAAGACGGGAACCTAACCCGATGACATGAGAACTCTGCCCTCGGCATGTGCCTCCTTCTTTGAAAATCGGTTGGTCTCCGACTTACATGCTCGAACCCCAGCAGGGAAGTCTCCTTCTCTATCACACGAAGTGGCGGGACTATGTTGGGGGTTAGACCTCGACACACAGACAAGGTTCCTTGTTCATCAATTGGACTTCTATTGTCGTGCTACTCGTGCTATACATATGCATGGTGCATCCCAAATTGCCACTGTATGCCTATCATTTTGTGCCACATCCTTGAGGTCCGAGACTTGCTTCGATTTATCTACTTTGATACCACTTATTTTGAGATTACTCGTTTGTCATAGCCTAAGTTCCGCGGACCAGCCTTGTCGGACCTAATATCTGCAGTCAGCTTGTTCGCATAACGGACATGCACACTCTTCAATCCGCGATCTGCTCCGCACGCGTGGCTCCGGGACCGATGGACATCACTTATGATCATCCAAGTTTCCTCTGAGCTCAATTAACGATTCAAAGCACCTACAAGTCAACAATTCATCCCATCTTTCTGCGCGACAGTCACTCATTTGCCCCAATGCACAGAGGATTACAATGACTTTAATGGCAATTAGATGGTATCCTCAAATCTTAGGTTGTATGACACATACCCAAGTGCGAGGTCGCTTGACCCTTCAGCTTTTCTCTGATATATTATGCATTTGCCACTGTCTGGCATTAGAAGCCAACATATCTCGTTCGATTCTTCGCCGGTGTTACTCGCAAGACCTCATGCCCTTCTGCCGTCGCAATATAGCAAGGAGGGTGGTGGATTTGCTGTGTGTAGATTCGCCGGATCAAGGATTTGGATATGAAGAAACAGATAGCTCCGTCTCTTACCCACACTTGTGTTGTGACCGCCGCTCACTGCATCATATGGTCGAGAGCAGCTCAGGTTTCGAGCACGTTCATTCTGATTATAGCATCACCTTGGAAGATTAATGATATAGACACAAAGGGTTGTCGGTCGCTACAGAGTATTTAAAAGCGTACGACCTGACATCTGAGTACATTAACAAGATGAAGCTCGCACTCCCAAACCTTCTCGCAAACTGGCCTTGGCCCGGCAGAGTCAACCCTCTACAAGCAGAAGTCGTGACTGCTTCCGATAATTGGGTTTCAAGCCTCAATGCCTTGTGTACTACGACTCAAGAAGTGCTCAGCACATGCAAATTTGGTATGATCCTTGCTTGAACATGCCCAGAAAATGTGCATATCTCTTCTTTCCACAGGGCGTCTTGCTTCTATGCTTTACCCCTTCGCGGATGCAAGTAGGTCACTTTGTGTATTCCTATGAATTAAAGCGTATCTCAGAACTCACCTTACCATGATAGAGCAATTGCGCAGAGGATGTGACCTCATAAACGTCATCTTTATAATCGACGATCTTACGGAATCAATGGAGGTATCAGAAGTTGAGAAAGCAGCACTCATCATAATGGACGCATTCAACAATCCCCACAATCTACCTCGATATGCCGAGGACGTTATTGGGAAGATTATCCGACAGTATGGCTTGTATTTGTTGTAACGTGCAGATTTCTTTCAATAACCTGCTTTCCTCCCAGGTTTTGGCTTCTCACGATCGATGCAACTTGTGAGAGCTGGCAACAACGATTCATTGCTGCTTTCCAGCGGTATGTGGATTCTGTTGTGCAACAAGCCAAATGGAAATATGATCACGTCGAAATATCCAACGTCGACACGTATATGGCTCAAAGAAGAGAGAACAGCGGCGGGTGGCTTACGGTCGTTTTGCTTGAGCTGGACTTCAATCTTCCTTCCGAAGTCTACGACCACCCGGTGATCTCGGCGCTTTGCGTTCACGTTATTGATATGGCATCGATTGATAATGTCGGTTTCACTTTCACATATTGTTATCCCTGTGGCATCTCTCACCGCGATCTAGGATATACTTTCGTACAACGTTGAGCAAAGCAGGGGTGACAACTACAACATTCTCTGTGTTGTCATGAACGCCCTTTCCTTGGACCTCCCTCAAGCCCTTGTTTGGGTTGCCAGAAAGAGGCAAGACCTGGCCCAGTCGTTTCTTGCCCATTTGACTTCTCTTCCAACTTTCGGCGAGGAATATGATGGTCTCTTGACGAAGTTTCTATCTGCAGTAGCGCAACTAGTCACTGGAAATTTCATGTGGTCCTTGGAGTGTGAGAGATACCGAGGAAACGAAGGGCCTATCATACTCCCGTCTAGAGAAATAGCGAGCAGAAACATTTAGCTTTCATACATGTAAACTACATAGTGCCAGAAATCCGAGTCTCCGTCTGTACCAGTCCCTACTGAAGCCTTCCGGAAGGGGTCCACCCCGAATATATCCTCATTCTCCTTTATCGTTGGTGGTATCCGTCGATTCGTCTGCAACGCATCGGTTCTGTGACTTATTCCCGAACTTCCAGTGCTACGAAGTGGCATTCAAGAGATGATTGTCATCGAATAGAGGCCTGCTTTATCAAATTTCCTGCAAATTCAATCTCAAGCTACCTTCTCTATTGATAAATCAGATTTTTATTCGGCTGTAATCAACGTGGCATTCAAGTTCATCGAGATGGGCAAAGCACAATATCAACGATACCTAGAAGCTCGATCATTGCCTAGGGGTCCTTAGTTAACGATCGAGCCTCCGCTCCGGCACGTATCCTGCCGATACCAGCTCCCGAAACAGTAACAGTTGGGGCTGGAGGAGCTGGAGTTGGAGGTATATTCGGGAGTGCGGACTCCCTACATACTGTACGTGTCGAATCCGTACAAATATTACCGGCTGAGATAAGGGTCGCGGTTATGGCCGCAAAGATGTAGCCCCTTCAATGATTGCTGTCATCGACCTCAACCAACCACCGTGCAGGTCAATGTCATGGCGCTGTCCAAGCATTATCAATCCCGTAAAGCAGGACCCTGAGAAGTTCATTTCACAGGCACCGCTTGATAGGAGGCATCTTCAGCAATACTTTGTATTGGACGAGCCGCCAACGTTCTCATAATCATTCGGATCCCGCTGGCGAGTAGAATGCGTGCATGGGACTACTCAACCGGTAGAATCCCTGCATCCACAATGGGACGAAGAGTCCGTGATGATTCCAGAACAGAACAGAAGGACGTGCCACTACGGGGAAGAAAGGCCACCACAAATTGTCAATGATGGTATTGTTTGCCTCGTGGTAAGGCTCGCCTCGATTGTACCAGCAGTCCAAGTGGCAACCTGTTTACGATGCATTCGACAGCTAGGCCCCAAAAAAGAGAGATACATACCAGGACCCGTATTGATGATGGATAATGTGTCAACGTGGCTCAACCGGAAGACGTTGCTGACGGATGGGTGGTCAATTCCTGGCAGGAACAAGCATTCTCTGCGGCATATCTAATGTCCCTCGGACCATGAATACGCACCATACCATTGAAGGATTTGGAAGCACACACCTTGTGATCAGCTCAACTACATCTTGGTCCATAGACTACAGAATCACGGTCTCCCCAGTTCGTAACTTTGGGCATCTCTGCACGCTATAGGAAGGGCCATCAATTGGAGAAAAACTCAATTATGAGAACAAAGGCTATTCACCCTCAGCCATCCAATGAAATGCCAAATCCACAATTCCAGCGCTGGAAATGGCAGCTTCTATTCCTATACATGTACAACTGTAGCTTGCACCATTCATTTCGTAACGGGTACTGAAGCCCACTTTACTTGCACCTATCAAACCCTTGGGCGTTTGTATAGTTCGTTATAAACCCTTGGAACTCACTCACATTAATCGTCAGGAAACGAGTTTCCTCTCCTACCGACGATAAGGAGCCATGCCTTTCGCAGAAACGTCCATGCGCAGAGCCATCGATATCCTCTTCATCGTCAAAGCAATCGTCTTCGTTTTGTTCATCGTCATTTACGATGTCATCCTCACTCTCCTGAACGTAGTCTTCCCGAAACGCCTCCCAATCGCTGTTGTACCGCCAGGATCACCAGGCGCAGGAGGAATATGGCCTCCATACCTTCCTCCGAGAAAGACCGACAGTAGATGTTCATGCCCCGCCTTGAATGCGCTTGCAAACCACGGTCAGTTTCTTGATGAAACATCTTGGCGCGCATATTGTCTGAGGATCTCCTTCATTTTCGTAGGAATCATACCTAGGGATGGGAAGAACCTCACATTCGCGCAAATGACCGATGTGATCCGCACCACTTACAACTTCTCCATGTCATTCTGTCTCTTCACACACAACGCTTTCGGTGTTATCTTCAAACGGGATTACAAGACTGGAACATTCCAACTGAGTGATGTCGACGTGCACAATGCCGTCGAGCATGACGCGTCGTTCAGTCGTGAGTTAGCTACCTGCTGAATTTACTTGTAGGCTAAATGCGAAGGTGTTGGGTTAACTTCAAGGCGAGGATAGCCATTTCGTCAAAGATCAAGGCGCACCTTCTGCATCCCGTATCAGAGGAAAGGTTCTCCCTGCAGCGACAGGCGCAGGAAATGAATTGGTCGTCAAAGACCTTTCAAACATTCTCGGAAATATGCGCGCTGACTCCAAGGAGACGAATCCAGAGTACACGCAAGCGTTGCAGCATCGGCTCATCGGTAGTGGCAAGTACGTCTCAGTACCTGTGAAAGAATGTGATCAGCATTTACGTTTTCATTGTGCGACAGCGCATCAAACCTGTTGACCGTCTTCGGAGGAAGAGTTGACGATCTTCGTACATTCCTCGTCGAAGAGAGGTTCCCGCCTGGGTGGCAGCCTCGTATTCGCGAGAGGTTCGGATTCACTCTTCTCAAGTTCTTCCCGCTCGTGCTCAAGATCGAGCTGGGAGTCCCGAAGGCGGGAAAATCTGGTGTAAAGAGGGTGAATCTTGACGAAGAATCGGCCATCAAAGAGACACAGATGAGGTGCGCTACGCCTATGATGACCATGTTGCATAGCGTTCATGACGCTTTGCCTGACAGCGAGAAGACGAAGATCGTGGATGACTTGGTCACGATATAATGCGAGGACAGAGTGCGCCATTTCGAGTTCGTGAAATTGTGGTATGAGCGAATACATACTGTACGAAGGGATTTGGGTGTCTTGATCACAGAAGTCGTCTTCAGAGACGACTCACCGTTTCGGAAGATGCCTGGCGTGATAGACCTTCTGGCACTACGAGGTGACGTGGTGCTCGGATGAGGAAAGGTCGCGTAAGGCTGTTGGGCCATGATATCAGGCAACTTGGGCCCAAAGTACAGCTCAAAACTCCATGCCGACGTGGACCTGATAATCACATCTCGGCATCCGAGCACGATACCCACAAGCAAATCCGAATCGATGCATGCCCTTGAAGCATTGCCCATCCGATGAGGACTCTACCAGGAGTTAAGAAGCAACGAGATACCCTGATACTCGAGGGGTATAGTTGAATGCGATGACCTGAAGAGTCTCGGAGAATGCTTCAGACAGACGGAAGTTAGAAAAGCGCCGAGATGTTCGCCTTTATAGACGCCATATCCAACCAATCAGCGCGCGCGTATCACGATTTGGCTGGAATTGACCGAATATCCGTGATGGTCCTTGCCATAAAAGGAAGGTTCCATGCCTTGGCTCGGTGCTGCTTCGCCTCCTGGCTTGGGGAGCAGTTTGCCTGACGTCCTGCACGAATATACCTCAGCTCCGTATTTGTTCTAATCATGCGTCTTCCATTCCCTCATAAAAACCCCTTTGTCGCTCATTCAATGGCGGTTGCTCTTTCCGGCTTCCTCCCATCCTGAGATACTATCGTCATGTTCATCGTCGTCGCCACTTCACGAATACTCTCGGTGATCTTTTCAAAGATCGCTAAACTCTTTGGCGCGGTGTTCTTCTTCTCGTGGGATGCTACCCTCGCTCTATTGAACCTCATCATTCCCAATTACAAGCCACACGCGGTCGTCGCGGCAGGTTCTCCAGGCCATGGGGGGCTGTGGCCTGAATACGTGCCACCGAAGGAGGGAGACAGTAGGTGCTCATGCCCTGCGCTGAACGCGTTGGCGAATCATGGTGAGTTCGAATTCACGTGTCGAGTATACCATCAGTATCATCTAACGTGTTGTGTATAGGCATCCTACCCCACGATGGAAAGAACATCACCTTCCGCCAGTTGGAAGCGAAGGTTCGAGAAGTCTACAACTTCGCGCCGAGCTTCTGTTGGTTCGTTCCCAACAACATTGCTGGCATCTTGGATCGAGATTACAAGACCGATTCCTTCGATTTGAGCGATATCGACGTCCACAATGGTATCGAACACGACGCGTCTTTGACTCGTAAGTCTTTTCACGATCTTCATTGCGTACCCAGACTCAAACACGTGCCCAATTTTCTAAGGCGAGGATGCCTTTTTCTCCAAGAGTCAGGGGAAACCCTCTATCCCTCGTATTCAGAAGCTTCTCCAGTCAGGAACAGGCCCCAATGGTGACCTCACAACCTCGGACTTGTCCCAACTTTTGGGCCAAGCACGCGTTGAATCTAAGAGGATGAATCCTCAGTATAGCCAGGCGCCCAATCACAAGTTATTCGGCAGCTCAAAGTAAGTGCAATTGTTCACAATTATGAAACGATCAGCTCAATCGTGTCGCATTCTCCAGTGCGTCGACTCTTTTGACAATTTTTGGTGGGAAGATCGACGATATCCGGCCATTCCTCCTTGAAGAACGTATCCCCACCGGTTGGCAGCCTCGTATCCTCAACAGATTCGGTCTCACCGTTCTCAAATTCAATCAAACCGTCTTCAAAGTTGAGCTCGGCATTAAAGAGGAGTTGAGTAGTGAGAAGAAAAAGCTCAAGAGAGCCTTAGCGAATCAGGGGTCTGGTATTGGGTATAACTCTATTTAGTGCCCATTTTTAGGATCCGATCTGGGCTTACATATAGGTTTTCGGGTATATAGGGAAACTCGCAAGTCCAAGTAATGGATGCGCAACAACAGAGGCTGCCAGCGAATTTGTGTATTACGACGTCTTCATGTTTGATCCCAGAGTTCTCTTTCCTATCCTTGTTCTGAATTGTGAATGTCTTGACAACACGAAATAGGAGTCAGAACCATACATGTTGCGCGCTGTTAGTCCATTCCATCATAACTGCTCCGGCCGGGGAGCCAGAGAAGGAAGACTTGTCAGAATGGCTTGCTGGTGACTTAGGGCCGCAATGAAAAATGGTGTTCTTGTGCCGCGTGAAAGATGGAGAAACTCATCTGTATGGGTTTCAACCATTGTCGGCTCTCAACAAGCAAAATGGCAGGCGGCTTACATCTCGGAGTCCTACCCAGGCCTAGAGTTCACAGGTAGATCAGATCTGTATGGGTTCCTACCATTTCGACCCCCAGTAAGCAAATTGGTGGGCGCTTTACATCCCGGAACCCTTCCCAGAGTTAACATGTACATCAGATCTGTACTGTATGGGTTCCTGCTATCCCAACAAGCAAAATAGTGGGTGCATGACATCTCGGAACCCTTCCCAGGGTTAACATGTACATCAGATCTGTACTGTATGGGTTCCTACCATTCGCCCCCAGTAAGCAAATTGGTGGGCGCTTTACATCTCGGAACCCTTCCCAGGGTTAACATGTACATCAGATCTGTACTGTATGGGTTCCTGCTATCCCAACAAGCAAAATGGTGGGTGCATGACATCTCGGAGTCCTCCCCAAGGAGATCAGATCTGTACAGGTTCCTACCATTTTCGGCTCCCAACAACGAAGCAAATTGGCAAGTGCTAACGCTTAATCTCTCGCCCCTGGGCGAACAAGGTTTGTGTCGTCGGCACGTCTCACCTCGAATCTCGGTTCAGGTTTCTATCACTTTCAGCCCCAACTGCAAAGAAAATTGGCATCGCCTCATGCTCGCCTTTGGCGACATGAGGTGAGTAATACATATATAAGTGTGGTTTTTCGGTGTTGGTCATGCTACCGTCAGACCAAGTCCACCCTTCCGTTCATTCGGCGACAAGCTACCACACAATAATTGATGACTGG
>JANAWD010000480.1:3448-33226 GCA_027627245.1 Meripilus lineatus | reverse complement strand
GTTCGATGGTGGTTCTCAACACTTTCGTTCGTATTGACTCCCTGCCCCGGGTCCGGAGGGGTCAGGGCGCGCTGGTCGCGCTCTGCGTGGGTCGTTCGTCCGTAGTCACACCAATTCGCCATCCTCCTCTTCGTACATGCAGCCCTCCGTTACGATTACAACCACAAACTCTCTCGCATCCCACACACTCCTTCATCACCCTCACACACTCCCTCATCACCCCCCATATCCCGTTTCGTATTCCGCGATACCATCGACTAATAGACGGGCGGGTTCGACTCGACAATTCCTTCGCGATGGTAGTTGGGAGAACGTGCTCCGCGATTGAAGGGGAGAGCGGGCGTTACCTGAGTGCTAGCCTCCTCAGGTGCTCGATCTGGATGTCGCAGTCAAGGAGCCGTAAGTATCCTATATCCCACTACTTGAGCAATCTCGTCTCGGCTTTGTATCATCTCCACACCCCCCATTTCCCAAGTCTCCCTCTCCCAATCCTCACTTTCCCAATCTCAATCCCAATCCTCCACTTCTTCGTCTCATCGCTGTTTCTGGTTTCGGATTTGTGTTTCGTGTTGTGTTGTGTTTTCCTCAAGCTTTGGATCGAGCTACTGATACTCTTCAAGGTGTGTTCACCACTGGTAGCAATCCAAGGACTCCTTTGCTGACTTGTATGCATCCCCAGACGACGGACTACCGACGGCTCAAGAATCATCAACGACTCAAGAACCATCGACTGCTCAAGATGCGCGCGGGGACTGCATGAAGACTCGAAGAACACAGGACAAGAACACGGGCCGATGAAGTTCGAAGGATAAGTATGGTTCGGAAGGGGCATTGTTGTGGGGTTGGTTAGTGGGAGTCATGACCTACTGGTAACCCTCTGATCGTAATCCTCGAGAACTTCTCCATTTCAGCATCTTCTATGTACTAGTAGTAGTTCACGCGCTGATCCTTATCCATCTTCCCGAGTCATAGGTTCGATATCAAGATACCAACGTTCAAGCCTCGACCGACTTCGACCTCAAGCCTTCAAGTGATGGATGGGGAATCGTCTGGCCACGACGGGCTGCATCCTGTGGGGGACTGATCACTCCTCATTGTGGTGCAGCAACGGGGGCCGGAAGGTCCCCTGTGAGTGCCTTTCTGTATTTCTGGCATGTGACGTGATACTGATAATATCTTCCTTTTTTGTTTTGCTGTCATGCCCTCCTTACGGAGGGTGTGGCAGCATGCTATGGTAGGCTCACATCAACTGGAAGACAGCCCCAAGTGTCAAGAAGAAGATCACCGAATACTCGATATGCGCGCGGGGACCGGGCGAAGACGACAAGAACTCAAGACCATGGGAAGTTTGCCTCAACAGGCCTGCGGTATGGCTCGAAGGGATCCATGTTGCGGGGATAGTTTAGTGGGAGTCATGACCTGCTGGGCACTCTTCGACTTGCGGTTTTGGAGGGCGTTTTCGATTGGGGTGCTAATCTTACTTCATCTGCTGAGTCTAGAGTATCTTTTTTGATTCATAGGTTCGATATCAAGATTTCAACCCTCGACCGGCGCGGCGAATCGAGTTCAAGACTTCGACGGTGGATGGGGAGTAATCTGGCTACAATTATTTGCATCCTTTGAGGGCCTGATCACCCCTCGTTGTGGTGCAGCAGCGGAGGCAGACCCCAGAGAGGGGGAGGGGAGGAGTGTGCGTATATTGATGTCGTCACTGTACAATAGTATGATTTGTATAATGGCCTCTTGCGAATGATTGATATTTCCTCCCACACTACCTCACCACTTGTGTCCAACTTGCGCCAGTAGGAGGTGACATAACGCATATAGTCGTTAATGGATGATCTCACGACTGTAAACGTTCAACCTGATTGCAGCCTTCACTCCATACTCCCTCTGACATTGACAACAGATCGAGCCCTGAGCTGGCCAATTGAGTGGAGAGGGCGCTTGGTTGCCTTAAAGAGACGGCATCGTCGTCATAGCGAACTCGGATCGCAGACACAAGGTGAATGAATTACTGTGGCTGTTCAGGTACTCGGCCACACTGGGTACTCGGCCATTCACAAATTTCCGGGACCCACAAAAAGGGAAAGATAAATCGCAGTATATACATGGATAGTACAATATAACGGTAATATTCTTGCAAAATTTTAGAGGAATCCAATGAGACCTCAATGAGATCTCATACCAATCTGCGATCAAATGGCCGAGAATTTCCTTATTTGGTAGTTTTTACTCCCTTTCTTCGAGTTGAGAAGACTTTTTGAGAACAAAAACTTGGGTTTTCTTCATCAATATTTTGTATCCAGATGCTATTGGTTCCTATCATTTCTGAATGAGCAAAATTCCAGAGAAAATCCCCGAATTCTCTCAAAAATATTAGAATTATTCTCCCCTCCTCAAAACTTGGCTTACTGTAAAGAGGGAAAGAAAAAGAAGGTATCAAAGATTCATCATGAGGGTGTTACCTCTGAAAATTGGGACACACATTTTTGAACACTATGCAATGCATACAATGCAGTCTTTTGATTTCTTATGATTTTTTCTTGCACAATATCGACTGATCTCTCAAAATGAGGCAAATATATACCCCTCACAGAGCGAAATGAATTTATTTTTCAATTGTACCTCTTGAAGTTCACAGCTGTGTGAAATTGTTTATTGCATGATAGAGATGTGGTTTAAATAGCTACCAGATGAATCGCACAAAGGAAACCCTTATTTCTTACATCCTTTTATGTTTTTGTACCGCAGATATCAGCCACTTCCTGCATTTCTTGGTCAGGCGCTTGAGGGTTCCCACGGGCGGCCGAGTTGCTGAATTTGGATTGCTTGTGAATTGGGCGACCCATGCAGGTATCAACCACATCTGAAACCTTGTATATCATATATTTACTTACACTTCAATATGTGTGCCAAATTTTGAGGCAGAAAGATGTACCTGTTCTTGTATGTTTTCATTTTTTCTGTTGTCTTGGATCGGCCACTGCGCCCGCGCGCTCGAGGGTTCCCACGGGTGGCCGACTACCCAGTTTTTGGGGGTTTGAGAGTAGTCGGCCTCAAAATATTCGTGCAAATGTCAATCCTCTCTCAAAAAATCTGAAATTTTGCACACATTTTATTTAGTCATATTTTTATTTAGATCTTTGATTTTGAGGCACAAAATACAGTAGTTCTCTTGGAACATGTGTGAACAGTCTTCGTGGCCGAGTACTGGGTCAGCCACAGTATCTCATGGTTCGAGCATCATTTACACTGCGATCGATGTCAATCTTTATCTAATCTCATCGCCCTGTCTCTCCGTGCCCGTAACTTTGCAGAACTCCCCATCAAATTCACAACTCGATTCCACCGACCTCTGGGTTCTGTTCGTGACCACCAATATCTCCGGGATTTGATTGTTTTCAAGTTGGGGAAGAGGCGAGATAAAACTTGGCAAGTGTCGCATTGGATTGCGAGTTCCCAAGTTCTGAATCGTAGAATTGGATCTCTCTGAGACGAAGGTTTGAAAAATCGTCAGCCGATGGTAGGTCTGACAGTGAAACACAAGTCTTTTGCTTGAATTTGTAGGAAAGTGATGTGAGATTCGGACAATGTCTGACCAGAGGAATAAGGCCGAAGAGTGTCAAGCCATTCTTGCGTGAACGGCTGTTCACTTTTTCATCCTGAATGACGAGTTTCTCCAGGTTTGGCCAGGAAGATACCATAAGTTCGAGAATTTCATCGTCAAATCCGCAATCAACGACGTCGATTACGACACATTCCAAATCGTGGAATTTGAGTAAGCCCCGTATATGCTCGAGAGAGATATCACATTCATAGTCGCCGTAGCCCGTAATCTCGACTTTACGCATGAGGTGTGGGGTACAGTGCTCCGCAAGTGCGTCCAATGTATCCCTAATGTCAGATAAATGGCTGATTGAAAACGACTGGAGAACGGGGAAATGGCAAGCCCTGAGAAATTCGGAGGATGAATTGCATGTCAACGACTTTACACACGGAAATTCGTAGGGACCCGTGAGGACGGGTGGAGGGGTCCCATCGTGGGGATCTTTTTTGGCAAAAGTCAAAGACAACGCCTCAAGCTTTGGAAGGCCTGCTAATTGCACCGCTGTCTCCACGTCTGAGACGTGCAGGTCGCATATGAGCGATTTGAGGTTTGTGCAGTTCGTGAGCGGTTGAATATCGACTGGTAACCGTCCTCTTTTTGAGAGCGAGGATAGTCGGACATCTTCTATTTCGGGAAAGGCGTGTGGGAAATAGGAGACGAGTGATTGAACCCATTGTTCATCTCCTGCAGCGACCCGGAGGTCTACGACTTGCAAAGAATGTGGGAGTAAAGTGGGGGTTTGGTGAAAGGATTTCGAGGGCCGAGTATATCGGAATTTCCTGAGGTTGGGTAGAAGATCTCCACGAAGCAAGGACTGGTGAAGGTGAAGGGAGGTAAAAACGCTTGGGGACCACTCTGACGACACGTTATGATCAATAAGGAGGACCCTGATGAAGGAGGCATAATAGTCGAAGCGTTCCCACTCGGATGACCCCAATAACCTTGTCAGCGACTTGATGATGAATTGTAAGATCATGCCCACAAATTTAGGATGATAAGCATGAAACAACTCACGAAAACGACTCTTTCCTGTATTAGATCACCCTCCGAGTCTGTCTTGTGCATGCATTTCTTTTCGATATCCTCCCTCCACGCCTCTGCAGGCAGCGTCCGTATTAAGTTATCCAGTCCAGTTTGCTCACGCCATAGCATTCGCAGGGCAGGAAAGACTGTTGCACGACAAGTACGAGCAAAGGCTGCCAAGTTGTATTTCACGAGAGTATTATCGAAATGACGACTCCCATTGGCATGTATGAAATCAACGATAACGGTCGCGATATCTTGTAATTCGAGGCAGCAGTGTGCCGAGGACTTCGCCAATTGCGTAGGCACTGAAATACCGGATGGAGAGGGAGAATCAACCATCACGATGTGGAGGAGGAGAAGGAACGCGTGGGAGTGCGCACACCACGGCGCCTTCAAGCCTTGTTCAAGCCACTTAACACTTGGGGAAGAACGGCGCTGCTAGCACGCCGGGAATCCGACCCGCATTTATTGCCATTTACAGTGGCAATATATCAATGTTTCCTGAGAGGAAATTAGAGTAACTTTGTGGGAACTGAAATAAATTTATTCAAATTTTTCTAAGGGTATTTTTGGGATAACATTTTGATAATATTGAAAGAAATAGACTGGAAATATTTATTCATTTTCTTCAAAGCCTGCTGAATTTCACCTTTGTTTTCACTCAGGAAAATTGCAGAAATATGCAAAAATATAATAGCATTTGTTTTAATACTCCTTATAGAGATCTTTTCAAGATTTCTTCTCGATTTTGCTAGAGAGAACATGTTAAAATATATATAGGTTTGAATATCTCCAATATGTTTCTTGATTGATTAGAAAAATTCACAATTTCTTCTGCTTTGTCAATCTGAGAAAATATACCTTCCTCTAGGGACTTTAAAGTATCCTAAAGTAGTTCAAAGCTCTCTAAAGTGGCCAAAGTAAGGTGGATTTTTAAGACACTTTC
Source organism: Meripilus lineatus (assembly GCA_027627245.1). Lineage (NCBI taxonomy): Eukaryota > Fungi > Basidiomycota > Agaricomycetes > Polyporales > Meripilaceae > Meripilus > Meripilus lineatus. Next base: position 27,644 of record JANAWD010000480.1, on the reverse strand, counting down.
CTCAATTGCAAAATGGAAGAGATCTTAATTAGACCTTCAATATAATTACAACATATTTTTAATCAGAAAAGGTTGAATTTTACCATGAATTCCTTCAGGAGAAAATAAAGTAAACATTTCACAGAATGTCAAAACTAAAACCTTTCTCAATATTTCTTTTCATTTCTTCAAAGTGTTATCACACAATTGCTATCAAATGAATCAAAATGGTTTTGTTTCAGTACTTAGTATTTTTCTAGCATTTTCTTCTCAGAAAAATTGACATATCACTGCTATGATTGTTATTACAAATATTCTATAATATTACATTTACTAGTCAGAACCCGTGCGTCCACCTGGGGATCTCAAATTTGATATCATACTTCGGGATCTCCAGACTCAACAGAAGTAATTGCATGAAGAACAGGAATAACAGGAGAGAAATATTTTCAGAAAAACTGTATCAATAACATCAAAAATGATTTTCTGGTGTGTGCCTCATCCCTGATATCCAGAGAATTCTTGAATGGCACGCATGGAGCGTGCCACCCAAGGAGTCCTCTGAATCGGACCTGAGACTGCACACCCGTGCTCTGTCGAGAGCTTCAACTATTCAACTTGATGTCAGAAAGTAATAATAGAAAGAATAGAATTGTAGAAGAATGTTACCAGAAGGTACGGGCTCATCAATGGGGTTGAAGCAAAAAAAAGTATGGTGTGTGCTTCATTCCCAATATTCAGAGAATCCTTGAATGGCCCGCATATAGCGTGCCATCCAAGGAGTCCGCTGAATTGGGCCTGAAACTGCACACCAGGGGTCTGTAGTAGAAAGCTCAAACCATCCAGAAATGTGAAGTTGAGTCATTGACTCTATCACACCGAACTGGATTCTCCAGAGGAGAGCCTGGCATTGGTTACTACTGACTCTGAGGACTATAGGCCGCGCCTCATCAACATGTTGGCCAATTTCCATCCTGACTTTGTGGGAGTTGTCGAACCAATAATGAGAGAGCTCGCTGGATCTATGATGTATCCCGTTTAGTGTCTCAATCCCGGGCCTGCTGTCAATCTTGGGCATACCTTATTCGAGCCCGGCCTTTCCTCTGAATATTTGAATTCCTCGCCCCGAGCCTCTGTCCTTTTGCGTGACTTTGAGTTTTGCGTTGAGTCACGGCCTTTTTACAGATCAGTGGAATTGATTCAGACAGAGCATCATGGAGACAGCGAATTTTGTATCCATGAAACTGGGAAAGGGATGTGGTCGAATGTCGAGGAATGTTCCGATTCCTGGCTTCAGAATCGGGTTCTATTAACAATGGCCTTTTGTGCTCCACCCAAACACGCTAAACCTTTCGTGGTTTCAGAAACGAAAATTTAATGTCCGTAGTAGTCTCATTGGTTTAGCGAGTCGGTCTTGAGCATTCTTCGGTCTCCGCATGAAGTTTTGTGGCGGACTTGGGCTAGAAATGGTAAGTCCGTTATGACCGTCCATGGGAGAGTGGGGTAACTGACGTCATTTCTCTTGTAAACACGATTTGAAGGGATCCGGCATTGTTTGGCATACCTCATTTGTTCAGTCCATCGTCCTCTTTCTGCTGGCGACTGCCCTCAGCCGTGGAACGTGGGGAGGTAAGGACTGTATTTCAAGCACAATGTATTAAATTATATTATCCAACTTATGCCTTGCCAGGAATCAGTTTGGCGTGCGTCGCGCAGTACCGGTCTTCAAGTTGGAGACCCCGATATCTGCCCTGCCCTTCGAAGGTTGTCCTTTTGAGATCCGAGACCCAGAAGGACTCGGATGGAATGAAAGGGAGGTCTGAGAGCCAATGAGATGACGGAGTTGTCTTTCGGTAATCGTGGGAGATGTTGTTGATGAACCAATGAAATCAAAGAGTCACGGTTGTCTCTCGGTAAGGAAGTGTTTCAGAGACCACTCTCTTTTAATGTATAAGATATCATCTGTAGAAAATTGAAAATTTATTGTCCAGTATCTGATATCCAGTTTATTCTACTAAAGAGATTGACTATAATATTACCAGAGTGTTGAGATTATGAGACAGTTATAATAGTGGGATATTAAAATAGAATAAGAAAAGGGAAGATATTGATACATTGCAATATAATGAGAAACTATATTTTATACTACTGAAGACAGTAAAGGGATATAAAAAAGAAGAGAAAATCCTCTTTAGATATCTGAAAGATAGACAAAGCTAGAAGTTCTCAGATTTCTAATATCAAAAGGAACTACACAGAGTGATAATATTAGCTAAGTTAACAGTATGAGATATGAATATACAGGCAGATCTGCAACTTGAAGATAAAGAGTCAAGGTCAACTCTCAATCTTTCGGAGCTGCCTACTTTACATCCCAATTTCATTCGCCTTGTCTCTTGTTTTCGAACTGTGAATGCACTTCATCTTTTTCGCTTGTCAAACCAATCTTTCAGAGAGGTCGCGCAAATTATCACTCGCCTTCCGCAGCTCCGGCGTCTTCGTGTTTCGCTTTGTCGTTGGAATCGGGCAATACCATTTCCCGCCAGCAACCGACGGGTCCGATTCGAGAAGTTATATTGTGCCAATTTCCACGGGACAGACATGGACATGGTCGACTGGCTAGGATCACGCCTCGATCTCTCGGAATTCAGTGCGCTTCACTTGACTATCCTGGTCGATTCTGATGTGGTCAAGTTGCATCATATTCTACAAAATCGCACGCATCACCTCACGTACCTCTACCTTTGCCTAATGGGTACAGATGACAATTCTTATGGTGAGCCATGCACGATGGGACTGTATTTCATGGGGATGACTTGCTATTTGCAGAATCCCTCTCGTTGCTCAGTCACTCCAGACTGGAATGCGTTGAACTTGGTCTTTTTTGGGAACTTCAAACAGGATATCTCCGTCACATCGGTTCCATATCTTCCCGTATCCTCCAGCTCATTCCTCCCTTGATTGTCTATTTGACTTTCACCTTTCTTGGGAATCCCGATCTAGAATCTCTTGCAGCATTGGAATCAAGCTGGAAGATTATTGACAACGCTCTTGGTGATCCCAAGTTCAACCGTCTAACGCACTTTGTGATAGACCCCAAGTTCCACTGGAGTCCCTATCGCACAGCTTTTCAAATGACGTTTCGAAACATGCTACCAAAATGCTATCAGAGGAGAATCTTGTGGGTTGCTTATGTGCGCGACTCTGAAGAGAGAGGTGAGCATCGTTCAACATCGACTGCCCATTTCTCCTTACTCAGACTCCGTGATACAGCTGTCAATATTTGCGGCGGCGATGAGCGCGACATCAGCCTCACGCAGATTCGGAACTCCTATTTCTGCGAGTGACGGTCTTACTTCGCTTACTCCGTATTCCTCCTGAAGCTCGGACCATTCGACAATACGCTGCTCTCTCACGGAGGACGCCTGAATTCTGCGAAACTACCGAATCCTCACCATATCCTCCCTCCCTGTTCATTCATTCACACACCGAAGTCTCGATCTCGCAGAGATTGTACCCTTGTTCTATTCGCCTCGCTTCATGACCAGTGCCATCAAGACAAGGTTCATCCTAACATGATCACTGAACCAGTCGCTAGTGTCGGCGAGACCTTGTGAGAGGAGGGGGTTTGAAGTGATCTGGATACGTCCGGACCGTGGTATACGATTTGTTCATATCTTTCCGCTCATAGTTATTTTTTCCATTCGATTGTGAGGTTTGATCATAATGTATGCGCGCCGCGGGCGATATTGACACCTGATCCTTCGGTTCCTCCTTGTGCTCGTATCTATGTCTTCTAGCGATTTCTCTCATCTCGCATTGTCTTCTTCGCTTTTCATTCACTCAATATCAACAGTCGTATATGGCCAATTCGGTCCGCTCATTCCATACATATTGTGACGTAGTGTAGGATGGACGTTTGCACGTTTATCCTCTCTGCTCGATCTGCGTATCTGGCCATGACCTATGTGCGCGACATGATTTCTACACCATTCTGGGGGACGGCACCTTGTCGTCCTCGTGATATCCTCTAGTTCTTTCTATTCCAGTTCTTTCTATTCCAGTTCTTTCTATCCAGGTCGCATTACCTCCCTGCTCCATCTTTTTGTTGTTCCGATATCAAGATTACCGTATGCCCAATCCAGTACATTCACATTATCGCATACTGAGGATAAGATGGTGGTGCTCGCACATTGAATACAGTAGTGAGTCAACTCTGTTCAGGTACCTTGCCAAAAAGGGTCGCTGGAGTCACAGTCAATAATATCAATACTTCGAGTTCTACCAAGGTTAAATGAACAGGATTGGGCGCTCGCGCGAGTCACGGCAAAGAGTCGAAAGCATACAACCGGAATGATAACAATCTCAGAAATCCAACCATGTGTCTAATCCATAAATTGAGTCTATGCCCTCCTCCTGATCGTAGTATTGAGGGTTACGTAGTAACCTCTCCACCATCTCCCAACTTTTCTCATCAGATGTTGAATAGCATTTGCGATGGATCGTCTTCAGGTTGGGAAAGAGGCGTAAGAGGAAGGCGGAGATTTCCTTGCACTCCATATAATAATTACTGATGAGAGAGCATTGGAAGTCTATCGCTTCTACGTGAGGATTGAACATGTTGGTCCCGAGAACCGAGTTCCATTCCTTGTTCACGATCTTCAGTTCCCTCGTTTCGATTTCAATCGATAGGGAGCACAATGCCGGACAATTACGAACAAGGTGGAGAAGACCTCTCCACGTGGGATGTGTTTCGCAATATATTTGAGATGGATTTGTTAACGATAACACCTTGAGGTTGGGCCAAGCTAGGCTCATAGTCTCGATCATTTTATCATCTTGTGAGCACCCAGAGTTGCTTATAGCCACACTCTCTAGGTCGTGAAGTTTAAGAAGTGGTCGGATGTGGTCAATGAACACCTCGGGGGTTGCAGAACCGAGAGGACAATCGGTTCTGACTGTCCGCAGCAACTTAGGGTTGCAATGTTTGACAAGCGCCTCGAGGAGGGGGGAAAGTTGTTGAGGGCGGAATGCTGTGAAGTCCTGTAGCACAGGAAAATGGCAAGCTTGGATAAAGGTGGGAGATGGTCCATATGAGAGCGACCTGAGACTTCTGAATCCACAAGGGGTTGGGAGGGGCGCAGAGGAAGTCTCTTGGTCCAACATCGTGAAGGACAAAGTCTCGAGCTTTGGCAGACTTGATAATTGTACGGCGCTCTCCAATGAAATAGGGATGGTGGAGATGAATGACCGAAGATGGGCACAGCCAGGAAGGGATCGCACGTCCAAGACGGCTCGAGGGCTCCCGCCCTTGATTGAAATCGATTCGACCTCTGGTAATAGAACGGGGAAAGCAGGAAAGAGGGTTTGAATTCTTTTGGTGGAATGTTGATCAGCAGTTGAGATTTCAATCTCGAGGGATGTGAGAGCTTGGGAGAGGAAACAGGGTACCTCAGGATGTATATCCGATGACGCAGTAGGTCGTACCCATCTGACTTCTCTCAGGCTAGGAAAAAGATGACGTCCAATGGTGGAATGGTGGTGATAGAATGCGGTGAAAACGGTGGGAGCCCATCGAAAGCAAGCGAAGTCCTCCACGACCAGAACCTTGATAAAGGCAGCGTAATAGTCAAAGCGCTCCCAATCAGAGGTTGACAATGACCTCGTCAAGACCTAGAGAAAAACGATTTGAGGATACACGGATACAATTGCTGTATTTTGACAGGACGCGCAGTTTTATGATCGAACTCACCAGAGTTTCTCTCGTGCACGATACATCCTTTATTCGTGCCCAGGCGTCAGACGGCAGTGTTTGAATGAGATTGTCGAATCCGACTTGCTTCGACCATAAGATACGCATTGCTGGTCCGAGGGTTGATTGGCAAGTACGAGCCAACGCCAACACCGACGAAAGACTCCCTTGCAGTCCTTCTCCATCCAGCAAGACCTCAACGACATAAGTTGTGATTTCAGGAATCCAGAACCGTAGCTGGGTGGCCGATGGCTCATTTGAAGAAGCCAAAGACACAGAAAGATTTTCTGAAAGAGGGTTCATGGAAGTTCCAAACAGGAGAATTATCCTTGTTCGCGACGTCGAACATTGTCATGGCAAAACGCCGGCTGCCAGTTTGACTTCGAGGGTCGGATCGGTCCGAAGTTTTGGATTTCTGACGCTAGGGTATCGCAAACCACATATACATTGGCTTTTGTCAAGCTGCAGTCCTATGGACAAAATAATCCTTGAGCTTTCCGGAGTCAATCAGGACATGCAGCTTGCATGCAGCCTGAGATATCAACGAGGTCGAGATTTGAGTGGCCGCTTTGGCGCCCGACCAAGTTCGAAGTTCAACGTTAAGCGCCAATACGTTTTGAGTCGCGCCATACCAACTTGAAGCCAAAGACCCAATCATTACCATCGCATCCTTCGCCAACATCGCGGATAACAACTTGGCTGGCTAGCTGGCTATATTGCTAAGTGCATTTAGGTGCGAGCCCAATCAATCTCTTTGAGGTACAACTTCTCGTGGCCTTCCATCCCGAATACACCCTCCTCCCGAGGATGGGATATATACTGTATATCATTCTGCACAGTGCAGACTTAACATTCCCATGTGCCCTTTCTGAGTCTCAAGAAGAATTCGACTCCGGACTCGTTGGTCGCACACCTATCTGTGTTTGGGTCCAGTTCTCCTTCCGTTCTGTATCACCCTCCCTGCGGCCTGGCTGGCTATTCACGCGGATATTCCGAAACCGACTGTGTCCAACCTAATCCCGATTCAACACCCATGGGATCCAAACGATCCGCTCATGAATACGGTAGAGTGGCTGGAAATGTTGGGTTGACTATCATTGAGACTCTCAGACGGTTAGCCTCAGTCGGTGAAAAAGAACGTAGCGGGTGACATCTCCTTTCTTCACCTAAACACATTCCACACACTCATACCCATACTTGCATTTTGCACAACCCATAACTACATCTATATTATACTGCATATATCATGCCAATTCTCGCTCTTACCAAACTTACCCAGCGCCTCAACAGAGTGCGACTTGGAAGTGCCCTCGCATCGAGGGACGCTAATATCCCCGATCCTAGCACACGCCCTCCCATCAGTTATCCCGTCCTCGCGTATTACGATGGGTATAACCCACATCTGATGTCGGATGCCAATCTCTTGGATTTGCATATCGCTGCTAGGATGGAGGACGTGGTGATTCGCGGGTTCGAATCTACTCTTCCGAGGGAACAAGGCAGGGAGTCCCAGTTCGAAGTTGAACCAACATCTATAGATGTTTCGGAAGAGGGAGAGGAAGGAAAAGAGGAGGACGACGAGAGTGATTCATCCAGTGCATACGAAACCGCCATCTCGCATTACACGTTGGATTCCTGCTTCTTATCTTCTCGCGACACAAGTGGCTCCCGTTCATTCTCCAGCCTCAGGAGATGGTGGGGACCGTCACCTAGACCCACTATAGAATCCTTGCTCAGAATCTATCGAGGTATGTCTTCATGATAACCTGCCTCCTTCTGTTCAATTGTTTGACGATTTCTTGATTGTAGCGCGCGGCATCGTGTTTGAAGAGCCCTCTCAAGAGAGCATATACGAGCCAGTATCGAGGGACCAAGAATCGCTCGAAAACGACCTTTGGCTCCGAGCGATGCTCGAACGGGATGTGAATGGGGACTCTGGTAGAGATGAGGTATCCGGATATAGTCCATCACACTCCTCATTGGTAGAACCAACCTCGACTTCGCCCTTTTCACTTCAGAGCGCTTTTGAGGCAGCTCCAAGGGACCAAGAATCGCTCGAGCACGCACTTTGGATTCGAGAGACGGTCGATCTCAATCTTGGGGGATCACACAACGAGGGATGCGGAGAGAAGCTCTCAGTTGCAGGATCTTCTTCGCCCTCAACCGGCTTCTTGTCTTATTATTCATTCTCGACATCCAGTAGCCAACCGAGCATCGACTCTCCTCTTATTCGTTCGACACCGCATTCCTTCTCCGACTACATGCAAACCTCAAACAACTATATGGCCGACATTAGCCAATCGCTCGAGCACGACCCTTGGGCCCAAGAATCCTCTTATCTTGACGGGACGTCCGGCAGAGATGAGAAGTCTAGAGATGTACCAGGCAACATTTCGCACTCGGCTTACTTCTTGTCCTATGGTCCATTCTCTCCGTTCAGCCAACTTGACATCGACTCTCCCCCACTCGCTCATTCGACTCCCTTTTTCGTCGTCGACTATGAAGAGGAAGACTTAAACCGATCGCTCGAGCATGAGATACGCATCGGAGATGAGATACATGGGAATGAGCTACCCGACCTGGTGGCAGGATCAATTTCACCTTCCTCCCACAATTCGCTCCCTCCACTCACTCAATCCGAAATCTTTTCCCCTCATCTCTCCGACTCGACCCCCGACACCCTCTCTCACTACGTACAGGAGTTGGATCGCAACATGCGTGAACTGGGTATTGCTCGAGCCCAGGAAATCTGGTTTGGGTGTTGCGACTCCCATAGGGAGACTGGGGTCCCTGGATTGGGTATTCAGATCTATGGTCAGCCATTGTTCCCGGCTGGTGTTGTGGGATTGGGATTCATGTTAGATGAAGAGGTCTTGTTTGATGACGGTCCTCGGCATGTTCATTCATATTGACTCCCTGCTTCGGCTCTCGAGGGGACAGGGCGCGCTGGTCGCGCCCTGCATGCGTCGTTGGTCTCGGATCGCTTCAATCCTACATCCTCATCATCTATTCATCCCTCCATTACAAACACGACTATGCACTCTCCCATTCCTTACATACGCCTTCATCATTTCCACCCTCATCCTCATCCTCAACCCCATATCCCACATCCCGATTCGTATTCCGCAATACCGTCGACTAATAGATGGGTAGATACGACTCGACAATTCCTTCGCGATGGTAGTCGGGAGATCGGGCTCCGCAATTGAAGGGGAGAGTGGGTCCACTCGATCTGGATGTTGCAGTCAAGGGGCCGTAAGTACATGTCCACTACTGATGCGAACTAGTCTCGGTTTTGAATCATCTCCGCATCCTTTACTCCCACAATTCCCCACTTCCCACTTCTCCCCTTCTCCTTTTGTATTTCTGGTTTCGGTGTGTTTGGACGGTGAAAGAGACGGTGAGAGAGGCGATGAGAGAGGCGGTGGACTTGGTTTTGTTGTATGATGCGAGATACTGATTTTCGACAAGGTGTGTTCGTTTTTGCTTACGATTCAGGGAATCATTTTCTGACTTGTATTCACTCGCAGACAACCGACGAAGGACGACTCAAGAACTATCGATGACTCAAGATGCGCGCGGGGACCGGGAGAAGACTTGACGACGTATCAAGACGGTAGGCCGATGGAAGTTTTGAGGGATAAGTATGGCTCGAGTGGACTGTGGTTGGTGGGGTTGTTCAGTAGGAGTCATGACCTGCTGGGTGCTCTCTCATTTGTGGTCCTCAAGAGCCCTTTCAGTATCGCCTCAGGTATGATTTTTCACGCATCGATGATATAGCTTTCCCACTTTAGGTTCGACATCAAGACATCAAGCCTCAAACCTCAACCTCGACCGACCGCGACGACTTCGACTTCAAGCCTTCAAGTGATGGATGGGGAATCGTCTGGCTACGACGGGCTGCATCCTGTGGGGGATTGATCAACCTTCATTGTGGTGCAGCAACGGGGGCCGGAAGGTCCCCTGTGAGTGCCTTTCTTTATCTCTTCTTTGTGACGTGATGCTGATCATATCTTCCTTTTTGTTTTTGCTGTCACGCCCTCCTTTACGGAGGGTGTGGCAGTATGCTATGATAAGCTTACAACAACTAGAAGACGAATACAAGTATCAAGGAGAAGGTTAACGAATACTCGATGTGCGCGCGGGGACCGGGCGAAGACGACAAGAACTCAAGACCATGGGAAGTTTGCCTCAACAGGCCTGCGGTATGGCTCGAAGGGATCCATGTTGCGGGGATAGTTTAGTGGGAGTCATGACCTGCTGGGCACTCTTCGACTTGCGGTTTTGGAGGGCGTTTTCGATTGGGGTGCTAATTTTACTTCATCTGCTGAGTCTAGAGTATCTTTTTTGATTCATAGGTTCGATATCAAGATTTCAACCCTCGACCGGCGCGGCGAATTGACCTCAAGACTTCGACGGTGGATGGGGAGTAATCTGGCTACGATTATTTGCACCCTTCGAGGGCCTGATCACCCCTTGTTGTGGTGCAGCAGCGGGAGCCGAACCCGGGGAGGAAATGCTTAATTTGAGGTATAACGTACTGTTTTGGTACTGGATAACGTAGAGTAGCGAACTGCTGTAATAAGGCTTCTTGTGGATAACCAACGGCGTGAATATTTAATCGTGCATCACTCAACTGGTTGCCTCCATCTTATTCAATGACCTCAGATAGTGTCGATTCTCCCCCCCACCCAAGAATTGATTTGTGATAGGATATTTGACAAAACAGAAGTAGATGCAGTCGTGCTTAAGTCATCGGCTAAATGGGTGACAGAGTCATCCCAAGGTCCGGACTGTTTCGGAGTAATCAGCGCCTATTTGCCTTATTCGACTTGGTTCTCGGTTGTCCCCGGCCTTTCCGATTCCACCATCTCTTGGACTTAAAAAAAATGCAGTCCTCCAAACTCCCAATCGAAGTCTGCGAGCATGTCATAGACCATCTGCCGATTGATAACCTCGTTCTGCACTTCCGGATCGATGCTTTCAGGAAATCCCAGCAGGCGTTGTATGCTTGTATGTTGGTGTGTCGAGATTGGGTGCCAAGATCACGACACCACCTCTTCCGGAATGTCATACTTTGCGATACTCGTCAAGCCCATGCATTTCTGGACACCCTAACCCACCATCTACATAGAGCAAAGTTGGTGCAATCCCTCTCGATATGGCCACGTACCCCTTCTTCATCCCGATCATTATCCGCACGACACTCTCCCCTTCTCGGTCCCCCTGGTTCACCAACGCCCTCGTCGCGTCTCTTCCGCAAGTTTTCCTCAGGTCCGCCCATATCTGTCATTCCTCCTGTTCTCTCATCTTTCCTTCGTTCGCCCAAACTCCCTTTCCCGGTACCAGAGGGTATCCCTCCCCAAATAAAACAAGAACTCCGAAGCACTTTGGAAGGAGGTTCACCAAACTCCGAGGTACCAATGCGCGAGCAACCACAGGTCAAGGCAGAGGAAACCCCCACACCTCCATGTTATTATAATTGGATATACCAGGTCCTCACACGACTTCCCTCCCTCCTCGTCAACCTGTCAAATCTCAGTCTTTGTCAACTGCCTACCTTGCATCCCCGATTCGTTCACCTTGTCTCCTGTTTCAAAACGGTGAAGACACTCCGACTTTGGCGCTTGTCCGATCAATCTTTCAGAGAGGTCATACAAGTTGTCAACGGTCTCCCACAGCTTAGATGTCTTCATGTTGTTGAGTGCCGATGGGAACAACCAGGACATTTTTTCCCCAAAAGGCGACTCCGGCTTGCAGAGTTGAATTGTGTTACCTTCAATGGGACAGAGAAGGATATGTTGGACTGGTTGGGGTCACTTCAAGATCTCTCGAGATTGAGTGCACTTCAATTTACAATCCCGTATGGTTCTGATATGGCCAAGTTGTATCATATTCTACAGCAATGTACGCATTCCCTCAGGTACTTCTACTTGTCATTGGTGGGCACAGACGATGATCCTTATGGTGAACCGTGTATATTTTATATATCATATCTCATACTGACAACTCTGTTCGTAGAATTCCTCTCGTTATCTAATCACTCGAATCTGGAATACTTTGGACTCTTGATTCCATCGTCACGTTTTCTCAACCACCTTGGTGCCTTTTCTTCTCGTGTCTCCCAACTCATTCCCTCATCAATCGTCTATCTCACTATCACTTTCCTTGGGACCTTGGATCTTGGATCACTTGCAGCATTACCGTCTAGCTGGGGAGACCTGGACAATGCTCTGAGTGATCCCAAGTTCAACCAACTCACATACTTTGTGGTCGCCCTCGACTCCCGGCTGCACTGGAACCACGATCGCACCCTTCTCCAAAGAACATTCCAACGCGTATTGCCAAAATGTTATCGACGCAGAATCTTGTGGATAGGATTGATGCGCGGGAATAAACATACGGGTGAGCATTTCTCAACGTTGCATGCCAATTTTGTTTGCTTAGGAGTCATGTGGGGCAGCAATTCATGTTTGCGAAGACGACGAGAGCGAGTTCAGCCTCGAAGGGGTTCAGAATTCTTTCTTCCTAGGATAATTGCCCTCCTTCATTCAACCGGGATACGTTCTCTTGAATCAATTTCTCTTCGATATCCTGCCTCCATGCCTCTGCAGGCAGCGTCCGTATCAAGTTGTCGAGCCCTCTTTGCTCACGCCATATCATACGTAGGGCAGGGACAGCTGTTGCACGACGGATTTGAGCGAAGGTTAGCAAGTTTCTTCTACTCAGGTGCTTCGAATCCTCATCATACAAGTCGGCAATAAGAGCTGTGACGTCTAGTGTCTCATCAAAAGACTGTGTCCAGGATTTCGCCAGTCGAATTCTTGAAGTACTGCGCACAAATGGTGAATCGTCCATGTCGGAGGTTCAGTCGACTTGTGGTGTGTGTGCAATTGATGAGAACGCGACAGTGAAGTTTGCACTTGTTTACCTTCCTTCGCAATCTAGGCGGTTTGTGCGATTTCGTCGTCAAGACTCTCTAGTCCGTCATAAACACCTATGCCTGGAATCAGTGGATTGAGGTGATCGTATTGCGGTGCCCAACGGGCCCGCCAAGGTACGTGTTTCATTCGGCATTCAAGTGCTGAACGTAGTACGGGAAACGAAATGTGGATACGATACGCTTATTCTACTAATGCTATTCCTGCGCCCCCGCTCCTGCAAAACCTTTTAGTAACCCCTCGACTCTACTCCACTTCTCGATACCTTTCGGGGGTTCTCCTATAAGGCCCCACTCGTAGAGGCGGATCCGTCTCAAGTTGGGAAAGAGGCGAGACAATAATGAGGCAACTGGATCACATTCCAACTCGTTAATAATGGAGTCCTGAAAGTGCAGATAATCGAGGTGGGGATTTGAACATCTGATCCCTGCTAGGTCTGTCGGCGCGATTGAAGGCTGGCGAAAGCTGATGCTGACAGAAAGCGACACAAGATCTGGGCAATGCTTGACCAGAGGAACGAGACCAAGTAGTGTGGTAGGTTTAGATCGGTAATTGTCCCTAAGGTCAAGTGACCTCAGGTTTGGCCAAGCTAAGGCAATTGTTTCCAACGCTTGATCACCCAATCCCCAACCGTATCCTTGAATCGTGACACGCTCCAAGGCGGGGAGGTCAAGCAGCCCCTGCATATCTTCCGGAAATGATAGCCTATTCAGGGTTTCTGGACAATCAATCGTAACCTCGCGCATCAGGCCGGGAGTGCAGTGCTCCCGCAGCGCGTTCAATGAATCACGGAGGCCGTCGAGATGTTTGATCGTGAACGACTGGAGCGCGGGGAAGCGGCAGGCTTGGAGAAATTGGGGGGATAGAGTGCAAGCCAATGATTTGAGCCGAGGAAATATGAAGGGATGAGGGAAGTCTTCTGGTGGGGCGCGATGGGGGAAATGTCGTGGATCGAAATCCAAAGATAGCTCTTCGAGCTTTGGTAGTTGTGCTAGTTGCACCGCCGTGGCTAATTTCCCGACTTGCAGCTCGCATATGAAGGATCGGAGGTGTGAGAAGCTTGTAAGCGGTTGAATGTCGATCACCACTTCGCTGGACCCATATCCCCAATTTGCGTTACAGGCAGATAGTCGGATGTGCTCCATTTCGGGAGAAGCGTTTGGGAGGTAAGAGGTGAACGATTGGATCCATTCAATGTCTTTGGGCTGACCCGGGTTATTATTGACCGAAATTTCCACATCAACGACTTTCAGAGAACGGGTAAGTAGAAGAGGGATTTGAGGAAAGGCGCATTGCGACTTGTCCGCTCGTACATACTTGAACTCCCTTAAATTGGGTAGGAGGTCGCGACGAATGAAAGATTGGTGGAGGTGAAGGGAGGTGAGAACGCTCTGGGACCATTCGAGCGGCACCCGATCGGACATGGTGGTGTCTTTGATTCGAAGAACTTTGATGAGAGCAGCATAGTAGTCGAAACGTTTCCACTCAGAAGACCCCAATAATCTCTGTAACGACTTCATCACAAATGTTAGTATGAGATCGGATTCACAATATACAGTAATGTGCATGAAACAACTTACCAAGACCTTGACCTTTTGCGTCGGCATTGGGCGTGGGGGGCGCAGCCATCTCCATTGACTGTCGGAATAGCTCGGGGAGGGGTCGCCGGATTCAGATTCCGACTCGGTATCTTCTACTTCCTCGCTCCATGCGTCTGCGGGGAGCGTCCGTATTAAGTTGTCAAGTCCAGTCTGATCCTTCCATAGCAGACGAAGGGCAGGGTCGACTGTGGCACGGCAAGTGCGAGCGAAGTTTGCTAAGTTCCTTCTACCTAGGTCCTTAGGACCCTCATCTAACAAGTCGACAATAAGGGCTGTAATGTCTAGCGAGTCAAAGCAAGAATGCGTTGGAGATTTCGCCGAGCACATTGTCACAGTTGAAGTAGTGGACACAAGTGGAGAATTAACCATGTCGGAAATTCAGATGACTTCTGGTCCGAATTGGTGAGAAGGGTAATTGTGCTTATATGGGCCACAATTCGACTTGAACTTGAGGCCGGCGAGACAATTTGAGAGATGACTTGGCGAAGCGACAGCAAAGTTTGCGCTTATTTGCCTTTAGGAAAGAGCTTCGTTTCTATACCTGCTGTACGCCACAACCCAGCTCGAACTTTGGTGTTGAGCCGAGACATAACTCAATAAGCGCGACGGTCAGGTAAAGCAATTGATTGGGTTCACAAGAAAAGAACGTCATGGACAGAACACCATGGGTGGCAAGACTATATTATATAGTAGAGTCATGCTCTTCCGATAAGATCAGTTTGTCTTCTGCACTCTCCTGCTGAAGAGCACAACAGGACTTATATTGTTATTTTCAACTCTCTGTTCTGGTTTCACACTATCCCACCATTCCTGCGCTGAAATCACTTTTGTATATCGTGCTTTGACCTGACCAGATGACAGGAATGTTAACTTACATCGCACGGAAAGGGGATTTCGCTTACCTGTGGGACCCGGAGGATAGTGTCATTAGCACACCGAACGAGAAGGCCCGATGAGGAGTCATCATAGGTAGCCAACCCCGGAGACGAAAGCAAGCTCAGAATCCCCTCAGGAGCGGACTCCAAGTATACTGGCGCGTAGAGTTGAATAGTGTGACCATTGTTCAGATAACAACGTGTATTTTTCTGTATGGCTTTATCTCAGTACGATAAAGCGGAGATAGAATAGCAATGGCCTACAGGCCAGACAGCGCGATACCGCCGGCTGATTTCCTCTGCTGTCATCGCCGAGAAGTCTGCTAGTGAATCTTCGAACTCGATGTGCCGCGCCTCTGGTGTGGTACTGTCTGAGGGTTGTGGTTCGGAAGTTGCCTAAGCCAAAGTCAGAACCAAGCAGAACTCTGACCAACCTGACAAAAGGGCAAACCTTGCCAGCAAGCATTTGCCGTAATACATCAACGAGCAAGTCGCCACCCTTCACGGCCAAGTCATGTCGCAGTTGACGAAAGTCCGCCATTGGTGGGATGGCCTAAGAAATTCGATAAACCGTTCAGGTCGCGCGAGGACTATTTCAGCTTGGGGCTCTCACATGACGGGTCTGACCAAAAATTGGGCCAGCATCAACGCCTTTCTCAAACTCCTGCATCTCGAGGACAGAGACACCAGTTTCTGCTTGATTGTCAAGCAATGCATGCTGAATGGGTGCAGCTCCTCGATATGCAGGAAGTAAGGCGGGGTGGACATTCAGGCAGCGATTCGGCCCGAATTTTTGGAGTATTTCACGTGGCAAGACCCGGCGAAAGGTAGATGTAACAAGAAGATGCGACAGTGGAGGATTTTCCGAGGTTTCGAACGATGGCGGAAGCTGACGGAGAGACAAGCATGGATATATCAACGCTCGTAAGAATAGATGAGGAAGTCGTCATGACACACCTGGAACGGTTTCAATCTACCCTTTGAGCTGGGAACTGTGTGAACAGGAAGCCCTAGATTTGTGGCCATGGGTTTTATGGGTGCTGTTGGACAGGAAGCTCGACCCATTGTAGATATTCAAAGAATAGGTTGCGCTCACAAACGAGTGTTCTACCACTCCGACCCAACTCCCTATCCTCTGCGGTTACAATGTCCAAACTACTCCAAACATCTACGTGTATACATCAGAAATCATAGACACACTCAAATGACATTTTCGGTGCAGACATACCTGTCGCATTATGCAACTTTTCAAGGATGCCACATGAGAAATCGTCTCGCCCAAGAAACAAAATCTTGAAGGGTTCGTGGACTTGCTGGTTTTCCGAAAGACTTGATAGACGTCTACAGCAAGCCCAAGCACCAGTCCGACGAGAAGAAGAGAAACGCAAGACTGAGGGTGTAACGAATCTCATCGTCACGGTCCACCAATTTGAAGAAGTTGCTGGTGAAGTGTCACAGCCCGTGGGCGCCTACCTCTAACTATATCGCGTTCGCGTGCCACTACGCGACGCGTTCCGGCCCAGCCTTGGGGGACGGTTATTTGTTCTGAGGTGGTAAATGGTCTAGGGAGGTCTGTCACGCATCACGAATGCACGACCATCAATTTTTGTGACCCCCTTGAAGAGTGACATTCTGCCACCCCGCGGATCAATTGGTACTTAAGTCTCAGTTGGTTCTGGGTGGAAAGAGAACAGTCACGGTCCTCACTCCTCACGGACCATCCCTCGATAATTACTATGACGTAGAAGTGCTTGTTGAACGTTCTCCCCTCACCTCAGGCTGTTCTTAGGCGGTGGTCGTGCTGATTAATCCCGTCTCCTGGAACACAGATGGCACCTTCTAAATATGTACCATCTTCAGAGCTCCTCACTGTTATAAAACACGCCTTTGTCCCTCCTACCCTTTTTGCAAACACCAAACCATCTCAATCGTCTCAATGATCCTATCTATCCATTCTATTTTTGCACATGTATGCACCGTGCTGACGATGCTAATACACATGTTGTACCCTATTCGGGGTTGCGTGCTCTCAGTTGGCACAGTTCAATTATCGTGGGGACGCCGAACGTACTAGGTGCTCGTCATGTACTGTCAGTGAGATTAAGATGTATCGTACTCTGAGAGGGGACTTCACTGGTCTGCATGATGCAAACAGGCTCAGCTTTCTGGTCTTATTGGATGAATCGCCAGTTAATCCATGCTCAATTCAAGGAGAAACCGAAGAAGTAAAATGAGTGTATTGTTTACTTCATTTGTTCACATCCCTGGCGCCTGCTATCGTCTTGCATACTACACAACTAGTAGAATTATACAAGTATATATTGCCCGTACACTACAGAACACGCATTTTCTCTCTTTCCAGCCCGCCAACCTCCTCTCAGTAACAACCTTCTTACCTTCCTTTCCAGTCTATTGTATCGTATCTCCCCACATGGCGACTGGGCCGGACAGGGCGGGCGGAGCAGCGCCGATTTCCTCAAGTTCGTTACAGGTCACAGTTCGGTCACCAAGTCATCAGCAAAATGGAAGCGCCCACACAACACACTATAACGTCGTTTTATTTGATGTATCCAATATAATTGCTGAATTCTTTTCAGCTCGATTATAACTTTGCGATTTCAGCTGTGATGTCTCTAGGTTCGGGGTTTTTTGAAGTTGTGCCTCTTCTGACAGATGAGATGATATCCACTTAAAACGAATTGCTATACGGTGAACTTGAGCTTGAATAAATCGTATCACGGTGTCGAACGGACACATCATGGTACGTGTTTCCTTCGACAGTCGTACATGATACGCTTATTCTACAAATTGTCTCCCTACACATGCGCCCCTGCAGAAACTTTCAACAACTTCTCAACTCTGCTCCACTTCTGGATACTAGACGGGGGTCTCCCTACAGGGCCCCAATGGTAGAGGTTGATCCGTCTCAAGTTGGGAAGGAGGTGAGACAAGAATGCGGCAACGGCATCGGATTCCAACCCTTCAATATACGAGTCCTGAAAGTGGACTGTCTCGAGGTGAAGGTTTGAACATCCGATCTCTGGTAGGTCCCTTTGCGAGATTGAAGGTTGGTGGAAGCTGAGATTGACGGAAATTGACGCAAGATCTGGGCAATGCCTCACCAGAGGAACAAGACCAAACAATGTGGTAGGCTTGGATCGGGAGGCATCCCTTACGAGAAGTGTCTTCAGGTTTGGCCAAGCTACGGCGATGGTTTCCAACGCATCATCCCCTAATCCCCAACCAAAACCTGAAATCGAGACATGCTCCAAGGCGTGGAGGTCAAGCAAACCCTGCATATCCTTCGGGAATGATAGTCCCTTCAACTTTTCTGGACAATCAATCGTGACCCTGCGCATCAAGTCTGGAGTGCAGTGCTCTCGCAGGGCATTCAATGAATCACGGAGCCCATCGACGTGTTTGATTGTGAACGACTGAAGCGCGGGGAGGCGGGAGGCCTGGATAAATTCGGGAGATTGAGTGCAAGTCAATGATTTGAGGCAAGGAAATATGCAGGGATGCACGATTTTTCGTGGTGGCGCAAGATGGGGGAAATGTGGTCGCCGAAAGTCCAAGGATAGCACCTCGAGCTTTGGCAATTGTGCTAATTGCAACGCCGTATCCAAATCCTCGATTTGCAGGTCGCACATGAACGAGCGGAGGTGGGAGAACCTGGTAATCGGCCGAATGTCGATCACATACCCTACGTGCGTGGGTGGATACGCAGACAGTCGGATATGCTCCATTTCGGGGCAAGCGTTTGGAAAGTAAGAGATAAGTGCTTGGACCCAATGGATGTCCTTGTTAACATCCGGAATTCGGACCTCGAAGACTTTCAAACAACGGGAGAAGAGGAGGGGAATTTGGGGAATGGTGTTTCCCGACGTGTTCATTCGCACATACTTGAACTCCTTTAGGTTCGGTAGAAGGTCACGACGAAGACAGGACTGATGGATGTGAAGGGAGGTGAGAATGCTAGGGGACCACTCCAACGACTCGTTGTCATTGATTCGAAGGACTTTGATGAGAGCTGCATAGTAGTCGAAACGTTTCCACTCAGAGAACTCCAATAATCTCTGTACCGACTTCAATAGAGATATTATGAGATCTCATTCACAATATACGGTGATATGTATAAAATAACTCACCAAGACGTTACTTTTTGGTATCTGTGGGCAGAAAGTCCACACGCGTTTGTCCCGGTACGGATCCCTCGAGACGAAAACGTCGGAGTCAGATTCCGGCATCGGTCGTGTATCTTCTTCGAAGTCCACCTCCTTCCATATGCCTGCAGGCAGTATCCGTATTAAGTTGTCAAGTCCAGTCTGCTCCCTCCAAAGCAGACGTAGGGCAGGGTCGACTGTTGCACGGCATGTGCGGGCAAAGGCTGCCAAGTTCCTTCTACTCTGGTGCTTCGGATCCTCATCTAACAACTCGACAATAAGAGTTGTAATGTCCAGTGAAGTGAAGCAAGAGGACCTTCTGGATTTCCGAGATAGCATTGAAGTACGGGACACAAGTGGACAATCAACTATGTCGGAGACTCAGTTGACTTTTGGTGCGATGTAGGGGAACTGGCGAGAAGGAAAGTTGTGCTTATGGGTGTCACAATTCGACTTCGACTTGAGGCCAGCAAGACAAGTTGAGATCTGAGAGATGACTTGACGAAACGACGGTAAGGTTTGCGCTTGTTTACTTTCAAGAGAGGGATTCCGAGTCGTTTCTGTACTGTTTGTCACAACCCAAGCTTCGGTAACGAGCCGAGTGAAAGTATCGGCTCGATGAACCCAACTTGCAAGAGCGCTCAAAATGAAGCAATTGATTGGGCTCACATAAGAAGCCACGGGTAGAACACTACGGATGGTAAGAATATGTTATCTAGATTCACGCTCTTTCGCTCTCGTGCTCATCATGACAACGGGACTTGTATAGTCGTTTTCAACCCTCAGTTGTGGTCGGGCACCATCCCACCAATCCTTCGCCGAAATTAATCCACGTCGTCCTTTGATCTTCCCAGATGATCCGAATGTTAGCTTGTGTCCTGCGGAAAAGATGCTTCCGCTTACCTGTGGGACCCGAAGGATAGTGTCATCAGCGCATCGAATGAGAAGGCTTGATGAGGAGTCGTCATAGGTAGCCAGTCCCGGAGACGAAAGCAGGCTTAGAATTCCCTCAGGAACGGTGTCCACGCATTCGGGTTTGAAGAGATAAATACCGTTACCATCTTTCAGGTAACAGCGTGTAATTTTCTGTGTAGTTTTATCTCAGTAGGATCGAGTCGGACAGTATAAGAATGACCTACTGGCCAGAGTGCGCGGAACCGCCGGTTGATGTCCCCTGCCGTCATCGTCGAGAAGTTTACGAGTGAATCTTCGTAATCGATGTACGGCGCCTCTGGTGTATTATCGTCTGGGGCTTGTGGCACAGAAGTTGCCTGAGCTAGAGTCAGAACGAGAGTAAAACTCTGGACAACTTGACAACGTGGCAAACCTTTCCAGCAAGCATTTGTCGTAATACGTCGACGAGCAAGTCACCACCCTTCAAAGACAAACCGTGTCGTAGTTGACGGAAGTCCGCCATCGGTGGGATGGCCTAAGAAATCCGGTGCCCCAGTCAGATCGTGTAACGGCAAATTCAACTGGAGATCTCACATGTGTGACCTGACCGAAAATTGGGCCAGCATCAAGACCTTTCTCAAACTCCTGCATTTCGGTGACAGAGACACCGGTTTCCGCTTGATTATCAAGCAACGCATGCTGTATGGGTGAAGCTCCTCGGTATGCAGGAAGTAAGGAGGGGTGGACATTCAGGCAGCGATTTGGCCCGAATTTTTGGAGTATTTGTCGTGGCAGGATCCGGCGAAAGGTAGATGTGACAAGAAGATGCGACATTGGAGGTTCTTCCGAAGTATCAAATGGTGACGGAAGCTGGGGGAGAGACGAGCATGGATACATCACCCCTGGCAAAATAGGCGAGGAAGTCGTCACGACGCACCTGGGACGATGACAATTCATCTTTTGAGTCGGGAAATGTGTGAACAGGAAGCCCTAGTTTTGTGGCCAGAGTTTTCATGGGTGCTGTAGGGAAGGAAGCTCAACCTATTGTAGATATTCGCAGAATAGGTTGTACTCACTAACGAGTGTTCTGGCATTCCGACCCATCCTATCCTCTGAGGTTACAACGTCCAAACTACTCCAAACATCTACGTGTATACATCAGAAATCATAGACACACTCAAATGACATTTTCGGTGCAGACATACCTGTCGCCTCATGCAACTTTTGAAGGATGCCACATGAGAACTCATCTCGCCCAAGAAATAAAACCTTGAAGGGTTCTTGGACTTGTTGGTTTTCCGAAAGACTTGATAGACGTCTACAGCAGGCCCAAGCACCAGTCCGACGAGAAGAAGAGAAACGCAAGACTGAGGGTGTAACGAATCTCATCGTCACGGTCCTCCAATTTGAAGAAGTTGCTGGTGAACGTCACAGGGCGTCTATTCCTCTGACTATATCGCGTTTGCTCGTGTGACGTCACGCGATGCGTTCAGGTCACAGTTGGGTCACACAACTACCCACGAAGATAAGTCAAGTGCTACTCCGACTTCGAGTTGTTTCGGATGCTTGCACGGGCCCAAGCTTTTGTGTAAAGGGTGAATACAATCAGGATAATCAACCACAGACAAGGCAAACTCTGATGCAACATTCTAAACTCGAAGATATACTATTACCATTCAATCCGAGTCGTCCTTCCGCGATCATAACTATTGCAGTACCTTCATCACCTCCTCATTGAATGTTGATGTTGAGGGTTCAGGACTGAATGCGTAGTAGAATATGATACTCATTTAGGTACTCGATTAGTGTCATGCAGACGGGAGTCACGATACCGACATCAACTTTGTATCTTTCGGTATTGATACAAAACAGAGATGACATCAGTGGAATCTCGGATGGCTCTTGGACGTCCGTATGATGAAAATGCAAACCGAGGTTGATTGCTATTAGGTACGACAGTGTCCACAGACGAAGAACAAACGTGTCTAAAAACACAAGCCAAACCCGGCCGAAGTCCTCACGCCATCTCCTCCACCACACTCGCCGATGTCAAGTCCGCATTCAAAGCCCTCTCATACTGTCGTCTCCCTTCATGCAAAGTAAACGAAACCGCAGACAAAGTCAACAGCGTGAAAAGATCCCAGAACTCCAAAGCCGCAGTTTGGAAAATCGCTTGGAGGAAAGGTACGTATACCAATCCGAGTTGGGTGAAGAATGAGATGGAGACGGTTGTGACGAGCATTTTGTTTTGGGTGAGACCGCAGCCTAGGCCACGGTTTTGAAGTGCGGAGACGAGGTCGAGGAAGACAAAGCATGTAAATGTCTGCAGGAGGACAGACCGTCAATAGTGAGAAATGTCGTGAGGCAACCTAAACAGTTGGGACTCACCATGGTCTGTTCACGTCTAGACATGTGGTCGTCCGAAAGGGCATATGTATAAATAAATAATGTCCCTACTACGATAATAGATGCTGAAAATAAAACTCTATAAAGGAGTCTCTTGCTAATAATGGGTTCGTCTTTCTTCCGAGGCGGTCTGCGCATCACTGCGGGGTCCACGGGATCAACACCTAATGATTGACTCGGAGGGCCTGCAAATCGCAAAGTCAATCACCCACTCAAACCTAATCTCGGCGTAAGAAAGACCGTACCATCCATGAGAATATTGATGAACAAGATTTGCATCGCATTTAGAGGGTTGCTCAAGCCGAAGAATGTGCTGAGGGTGATCAATGATAAGGCGGCGACAGCGGTGCTAAGTTGGAAGGACAAAAAGTTTTGGATATTGTGGAAGATGGATTTTCCTGTGTCAAAAACAATCAATGTCAAGGCGAGATTGAATACGTTGAATTCGCGGCATACCTTCCTCAACAGCAGGCAAGATCGTCGAGAAATTGTCATCAACGAGGATCACATCTGCTGCCTCTTTCGCGACATCAGTGCCACTCTTCCCCATCGACACTCCAATGTCCGCCATCTTCAACGCAGGGGCATCGTTGACTAATCCACACCAATCAGTCAGGATTTTCCACATGGATAAGACATTGATTCTCACCTCCGTCGCCAGTCATAGCAACAACAGCACCCCTCGCCTGAAACGCCTCCACAATCGCCATCTTATGCTTCGGCGTCGTCCTCGCAAAAACGCTCACACCCCCAACCCTCTCCCTCAACTGAGCCTTCGACATCCTATCAATCGCACTCCCCGTCAAACACCCGCTTTCCGCACTCCCAACTCTCAAACCCAACTCTCTCGCAATCGAAAGAGCAGTTTGCTCGGCGTCACCAGTGATCATGACGACTTGTACTCCTCCCGATTGAAGGAGGCCAATAGCATCAGCTACGCCTTTACGTGGAGGATCCAGCATGGCTTGAAAGCCGACGAAAACGAGGTTTGATTTCTCCTTGTCTATAGGCGGATTTGGCGAAGTCGAACGGGATGCGGGGGCAGAGGGAGCCTGAGATCCAGGCCGACTCGACTCGACTGAACCATATCCATACGCAAGGGCTATGACCCTCAACCCTCTCGCGGCAGTAGAGTGAGCTCTCGAGAGGATAGTTGAACGAGTATGGGACTCGAGCAATGGGGTAGAGTCGTCCGAGACATAGTAGAATTTGCACCGATCGATGATGGCGTCGATAGAACCTTTAATGTAGTACATCTCGAGCTTGCTCGATCCATTGAGTTGAACGCCGTTTGGTCCGTTTTGAGGAGATCCGTGGAAACCACTGACGGCCATGTACTTTCGCTCGGAGTTGAATGGAAGTTCGGTTTGTCTCGTGAAATCCTGATAAATGTCAGCGAGGTTCTTCGTCGGGACTCGAGGAAGGACATACGTTTCTTTGGTCTTTCATGCCGAACACGGAGAGGACGTTCATGAGGGCAACGTCCGTGGACTGCCCGACATAAGCACTATCCTCGTGTCGCCAAATCGAGTTGTTACAAAGCGATCCAACTTCCAGCGCCTTCGGNAATNNCNNNNGGNGNNNG
>JANAWD010000048.1:89640-117246 GCA_027627245.1 Meripilus lineatus | reverse complement strand
AGGTGGATGTTCGCGGTCAACGACGCCTGGCATTCCCCTCGAAAATCATCCCCCCGGGTTCCGCCGTGCCGAGGCGCGATCACGTGCATCCCGACTTTTTGCGCGCTTCCTTCTTCCCGCCCGTGTTTAGCGCCAACATCCCAGCTTGTCTGGGTTGGTCAAGCGTTCACCCTATGTTCAAGTTTGTTCGTGGTCCGTGTCCACAATGATATGGTGAAGTCCACAGATAAAGGCATAGAAAAGGCATTTATATCTCCCATATGATCGCCGCTGTCTTCCGTCTTAGTTTACCGTGAAGTCTACCGGATTTCCCTGACGAGCATAACAGTCGGTTTCCACATCGACGGCACCCATATCCACCTGTCGACAGGGTTCTCGCAAGAGAAACTAAACTTCTAACTATGAATTGTACACACAGGCAACGCCCCTTCCCCCTCAACATGCCCATGGATGTACCCACGTCTCCCTCGACTTGGAACAATCCGAGCAGTCAAGTTATTTTCGCAACATTCGATATGCATCGGAGTGAACGCGGTATGCACGATCTATCTGCTTTTCAGAACGAAAGGGTCACATTTAATCGAGTGCCAAAGTCTCAGCAGGGTCCTCAATTTTTTGACAGCCCGTGTACAACGACCACGCCACATCCATCTTGGAGACTATATCGACATCACCCGGGAAGACACTGATTGTGTTACAGTGAGGCTGTTGCTATTGCTTGGCAATGGTCAGGAACCGGGTGGACACCTGTGTTCCCCCCGTGGGGTATAGTCGTAGCCCTCCCACCGGTGCATACCTGCGGCGTTCCGCATTGCGGCTCTCGCTTGAGGGGAGTGATTAGACTCAAACATCCAACCTTCCAGCAGTTTTTTCACGGTGGTTGCATTTGATTGCGCCATTTACGACTACACGGCGTGAGGTACGCTATTTATGTGCCACCTCCAACGCCCCACCTTCCTCCCTCGGGTGGATTGCTCAATCTGTTCGTTCCTGGAACAATGAGGAGTATTTTTGGCAGTTTGTAGCTGCTGTCAACGCGATTTCCCTCTGGACTGCTAGGATCCTGCAGCCATTTTCCGCCGCATGGCATCAACGAGTCGATCTGTGGATGTCGAGCGCTCCAGAATTATCACTGGGCGCGCCATCGCCCATGGGGAAGCATCTCAGGGTCGTATTTCCATCCTCGCGTACTCCTGCAACTCTCCGGCACGGCAACGTCTGGCATCCGAAACGAACAGGGACCCCCCTTCTCCTCAACGCTTTCATTTTTTGTCTGACTTCAGAACGTAAACGAGAGTGTTGCTCTTGAATCCGTGCCTCGTGGAAAATGGGAGATCGTCGTCAGAACCCACGGTGACCCTGGCTTCTGGTCCCTTCGAGTCCTCATCGGTGTGCAAAAGTAGGTGCGCAAAGGAAACCAGAATACAAATATCCCGTACGAACCTCATGTAGCAGTCTGCTTTCTTCAACTGGCCTTTGATATTGATGCCCTGATAGCAAAGAAGCCCTTGTTTCGAGAGTCAAAGAGCGGAAGATCGCGTCTCCCCATCCCGCTGACCAAACGATCCCTCTGAGCTTCTTCCTCTAAAAGGACACGGAGAAGTCTCTCATTTCTGAGGGGTGATAGTCAGCTCTCACACATCTGGTTCAAGTCGCTCAGCTGCCAGCACCCTACCAAACACCCAACCAAGTCACGGCCTGGAATACAAATTCAGTACCTGGAATTTCACCTCCTATCCAGGCCAAGGTCCAGGGACTCATTTCCGTTGACAATACCAAATTCACGTACTAACAGATCTCTTCCGTAACTCTCGGAGGAGTCTTAACTAAGCTCAATCTTGTGGCCATCAAATGATACTCGGAGGTCGGACCTCCGTGTGAGAGGTGGGAAAAACCTTAGAAAATGGGGACTTGATACCGTTGGGCTTCAAACAATTCGTCGGAATGGAGGGATATCGATATTGGAATACGTGGATAGAGTGGAAGATGGAAAACAAATATAATGATATAGGCGTGCAATGCGCTTTTACTACGCTACTCATGAAACGCGTCTTCAACTCATCCGGTTAGTAACAGAGATACTAGAGAGAGAAATGGAGGGAAAAAAAGATGCAACAGAATGGGAATGCGGGGGAACTATGATTTGATATGCCAACAACAATGCTATACTGTACAAAAACCCATGAAAGCCCCAAGAGGAATCAATCACGACGAAATCGCCCCGAGCGGGAGAGTGAAGAAGCTGTTCTCCTTGTTGATCACCAGAGCCGCACCGCTGTAGAGCCCGATGCAGGAACAGATAGAACCAGTGTATCCTCCGGCTTTGGCGAGGTTCACGTTGCCGGTGAACTGGCCTGATAAAGAAATATCATCAGAAATTGATATCGACGTTATGGGGTAGACCAACTTACTCAAAGCAAGGAACAGGAAGGTAAGATCAAGGAAGAAGAACAGAGAGATGAACGCAATGTTCACTCGGAGTGTAGCCATCCTATTCAATGTCGGATGAGAATGAGATTTACCCAGATAGGGCAACGCGCATCACTCACATTAAGATGGTGACGATGAGGAACCAGACGATGAGGTAAATTCCAAGAGCGCCAGTGAGTTGATCTGGTACTTTCTCGTAGGCGTCAAGGATGCCAGCGCCGGGGATGAAAATGATCCCATAAGACATCCAGAAACCACCAAAGAGAGAAAATACTACAACCACATGAGTACGCGACTCGGTCAAGAAGAAATAGAATGGACTGACCTGTCGACGCAAAGGTGTTACCAACGACAACTTCCCACATTCCAGCAAAGAACTGGACGATGCCTCCGACGAAGATGCACATGCCGACTACGACATTGCCGACGTGGATGCCTTCAGCGTTGGCGTTGTACAGTGAGAGAATAAGTGTTGTGGCAGAGAAAGCGAATAGACCTCTGTGGATCCAAACGTCAGAACACCGTTCCAAAGCAAGGAAATCATCCAAGAGCAAGACACGTACATAGGCGTAGGGTTCGCAAAGGGCTTCTTCTGGACAACTTCGCCAGCAAGGGCCTGTTGAGGGGGCACGGCCTCAACGGTACCGATAGAGCCTTTCTCGACGTTAGACATGTCTAGGGAGTGAAGCGAGTGTAAACCCAAAGAGTCAAATAGGTATGAAGTGGGTCGGCTGGGATCAGAGGACGAAGATCCAAGTCCATTTCCCCGCAGACTTTTAAGCAGCTCCTAAAGTTTGTCGTTATTGTGGGTGCCGGTTTGGATGCAAACAAGACCCAAAGACGCGTCCCCCCTCCTCCACTCCCCGCTAAGATCAAAATGTGGGGAAGGCAAAAAAGTTGAAGAGCGACGCGAATTCGAAAAGTCAATCGAGGGTAGCCCAAATCATCTGACACCCCCAAAAGACCATGGACGGGAGCCCGGTCATCCTCGAGCGATCTGGACGAGGCCCATTTCTTTCCCAATATGGCAAGCGCTGTAGTTCCATACCGACAAGGTTGGCTCAACTGGATCGACCGGCGCTCCAAAAGCGGGAACTCACAAGTGTTTTTGGAAGCCTGGTGGCGCTCTGATGCGCCTCCATGATGCATGATGCACAATGAACCACAACGTTTTCCCTAACAAGCGGTTACGAAACCCGCCCCGCAGATAACGCAACTTCATTAAAGACTTGATGAATTACCCCACCCTCACCAAGATAAAGAGGTTTTCTACCATTCCGCAAGTCCCCACACACAAAAAAAGAGCATGTCTAAGACAAAAAAAACTTCACTTGTGCATGGAGCTTGAACGGTATCAATTCCTAAGCACTAACGCCCCCTATTCCGAGGAGATCCCTCAGCAACTCCGGCGCCAGGGAAATTTCACATCCATAGGGACCCGCCTGATCTTCATTCTGCAGGCGGTTGAGATATGCTCCCATATGGCCTTGCAGCCCAGCACGGACATTCTGATCCCGTGCGTTCCTGTAGCTTCCAATTTGAGCTAAAGCTGCCCGATTGGCATGCATCGCGATCGCATCCGAGCCAAGTTACTGGTTGGCAGAGGGAACATGGACGCGATGCGGCGGAGAGCCAGAGCGCGTCCTTTGGAGCCGTTCCGTCGGGGAGGAAGAAGGCTGGAGGGATGGAATTTATGGAATTATGGAGGAGCCCATTGTCAAATTCGAGTTTAGTGCCCATTTTCATCTACAAGGAGGAATCGTCGGTGCCAATAATAGAACACTTGAGTCGATCGAGGTCCTCTGCTCCTTGGATCATGTTAAGCTCCAGAACGAATGAGAGCAACCTCGGGGAGTGGGTCCAACTACTCTCGCAAAGCCAGAATGACCAACTTGTTCGCGAGTCGTGAGAGTAAGTATTGTACGGGGAGAGATGAACCATCTGGGGAAGGAAGAATGTACACCAGAAAATCCATGGGAATGAACGTGGAGGCAATGAGTCGTCATCCTCGTAGGCTAATCTATCCTGGCGCAGAACCTGGAGATGACAGATGGCAGGACGGAAGGGACTGCACTCCGTCCACCGCGTGTGCGCTAAGATTGCTGAAAAGATGATGCAGATGCGTACATGTGGCGTGAAGGTGGTCTGTGCGGGGTCTGTATACGGTACTGGACTAGGTTGGTGCGTGTTGGCGTTTGGGGAACATCTGAGAGGCCACCTGGGGAGGAACGGTGAACGTGCACAAAAATCTAGAAAGACGTCTTGAGCAGAAATTCCTACCGCAGAGTCAGCTATTTGGAAGTCAAGAGTATACGCATCCTCTGTAGCGAGGCCGTCACCAAAGATGACCCAGAAAGCAGTCTACAACTTTGCTTCAGCCCATCCTTTATATACCCCACACAGCCGGACAATACAGGAACCACAACCAACCCAAATCCGAATGCATCCCCTTCCAAAAGCTTATCTGACATTCCGAACCACCCGTAAATTGAATGCGGGGTCAGTCATTCAAGAAAGACACGAACCACAAAAGTCCAACATGTGCGTGGGCATTCGGGACTCGGCGGGTCAAGCCAAGACGCAAATTCGTCATCGTTGACCATTTTGGGTGCCCGCCCTCTCTCGGGTCATTCCGGATAATACTCCCAAAATAGCAAAACTATCACGTGGTAGATTTACTCTTGCACCAGAATACGGGAAGACGCGGAAAAGTGGCTTGTGGGATCGAATCCTGCAGGATGCAGGAATTTTGACCTCCAACTCCCCACCCCACAAAAAAATAAAAATTCAGCGAAGCGAAGCAATGTCACGGTAAATAAAATCGCCAAAAATCAATTTCTACTCCATTAGATCTCAAGAACATGGGGTCAGGCTTTCGAGAATGATACAATAACCCGCCCTGTGAGAAATGTCGAAGAAAGACCCAAGTTTCCAAGAAAAACCTATTCAAAAGTGGGGCCCGAGGAGGGGAAACCCGACCTGAGATCTCCTTCATGATCCAAGCATGATCCAGAGATTGAGTGTGTTGAGATTCACGACATTGACATCACACCATCGACCGACCCGAAAAAATACAAACCTTGCGCTTGGGAAAGACACCAGCCGCGGCCGAACAAGCACAGAAAATATCAAACAGACAAGCGCGTGCTGAGACCAAAAAAATAACATACCGAGAAATACAACATACACACCCACACTGATACATTCGGGTTCAAACAACATCATCAAATCTAGAATTTGTATGCTACAATCTCTAAGTAATTCCGCCTTCTAAAGCTTGGTTCACGATCGGACACAACCCAGCGGCCGAAGGCTTAACATCTCAACATCCCCGAGTCTCGGTTGAAATCTTTGAACTTCGCTCTTCTCTCATCTCTATTCCTCAATCTGGTGGGACGGGGAGTAACCCGGCAAACCGTAGATCGGAATCAAAAGGCAATAGTTATAAGCTACTAATGGAGAAAGAAAGAAAAAAGGGGAAGACAGATGGCAGAAATTCGGAATTACTGAATGGAGCAGGTATTGTAGAAGAGGGTAAACAAGACGAGACTCGGGTAAGCGAACCTAATAAGCCCACTCAAAAGGAGACTCGCAGGACCCTCAAGTACATGTACGATACGCCAATAATATGACGCGCAGAGCAAAGAACACGAACTAGCAACGAGAAATAACGAGCAAGAAACAGAGAAGAAGAAACGAAGAAGAGGAAGGCTACAACAGGAGATCTTAAAGTCTCGGTATACGTATACGTATCAGAAAGCAAAAGACGAATTTAAAAGCGAGACGGATCATAGGGAAATGTGTTCGGTATGTTACTAACCATAAGTACGAGCTAGTAAGGGGGGAAAAAAGGAAGAGGGGACGAGAAGGATTCAGACAAGAGCATTTGGGCAAAGGCTAATCATACAGTAGGCAGAGTCCAGTCACGAACACAAGAGCGGGAACTTTTTACACGTCGTCGTCGTCGCCTTCGTCGAGGAGCCGTCATTAGCAGGAGTTAATCGTGTACAGGTCTGCGTGTCGTTAAACGGAAACTGTGATTCGGCAGAGAGAGAAAGGGAGAAAGAGACAGGGCGAAAGTAAGAAAAATGATATGGAATAATGTCCCCAACAAACACAACTTTACTTCTCATCATCTCCTCGGCACTTTTCACGGGTAGCCCGCCCCCGACGGACTTCTTCCCGGCACACTCCCACCGGCTTGGATGGGAGGTAACACGAGACTACTGGGCGACCTCGCAGTTGTCGGACAGCTCATCCTCCTCATCGGCCTCGACCCCTGCACAAACTTCGCCTGCTGACTCACAACAGTTCTCCGATCACGCTCTGCATAATGTTCGTCCTCACTCGACTCTTCCTCATCATCAACGACATCATCCTCCTCTTCCCACCCAGCAGGCCCAAGTAACGCCCTCTTCGCATTGTCCGGTCCAAGGGTTTGCGACGCGAGCCGCTTAAACGAAGGCCTATACGATCCCTGCGAATCACCAGTACCCTGGTGAGACACCGCCGGGGGAAGGAAGGAGTTATCGTGGGACGAGGAGTAATGTGCTGGCACTCTGGAAGGAGCTCCCAACAAAGGCGAGTGCTCATCCATCCTAGGTCCGGCGCTGGGTGTAGGAGAGTCGCGATCGCCGTGAGATCCTTGACTGCTAGAAGAAGCGGCGATGGTCGACTGTGATAATGGAGGAGACACGCTCGATCTGCTCGATTCACCAACCGATACGACAGAAACCGAGCCGCTCCGACCGAAAGCCTCCGCGAGAGAAGAGGTCGAACCTTTCGAGGTGGTGGACGACGCCGATCGGTTCGAATTGGTTGCAGCGTCTGCGGTGGAGGGTCGATTGGAGATAGGAAGGGGAACGCCATACGCGTTGACATTGACTGAAGCACTTGGGGCACCACTGGCGACAGTCCCTCTTCGCCTCGGGACGATCTTCAACTCTGTAACACCTCGTCGAGCTAATACAGCTTGTTCGTAACTCTTCAAATCCTCCTGGTCGTGGATGGTACCGCGGTGATTAGCCTGACCTGGTGAAGGTTGAGTGTCTTGCTCATGTTCTCGCTGTCGTTGCTGAGAATCTTTGTACTTCTTCGTCGCGCCTCCGAGGTTCAACTGGAATGTTGGAGGTTGTAGATACGAACTGAGACCCTGGCTTTGATTATGGGTGGTATAACTGGCGTTATTATTGTTGATTGGGACGAAGATGCCATACTCGCTCAAGCCCAAAGACGTCGGCGTTTTCAGACTTGGCAAGCTCGCGACGCGGGAGTGACGACGAGACGGCGGGGCAGGTCTACCATCATCTGCAAGACCAGCGCCCAATTGAAGGTGATTTCCGCTCGCCGTCGGGGTCAAGAGAGACCCAAATAGAGGAGTAGACGCCCCAGGGCCTGTCAAAGGCGTGCGCATGTACTGCCTCCAAAACTCCCTCATTTCTCGTGAGCCAGGGGTGGCAAGATTCCCGCCTAACCCTAGCGAAGTAGTAGAAGCATTGGCTGAATTATCGTTTGATGAAGACAAAGAAGTATTCGAAGTGTCTTCCGAACCTTTATCGCTCATCGATGCATCCGTTGTCGAACCTGCTCCTTCGGACACAGAGGACCGCTTGGACAGGCTGGACGTGTTTTCCCCCTCGATCTTGGTGAAGAATGGCGTCCCGTCGGTAGCCAAACCTGCCAAAACGTTGGGGTCGTCTAAGGACATTAATCCAAACGCACTTGAAAACCCTCCTTCCCCGATTCCTCCCACCACCAGACCGGTACCAGCCCCGTCCCCTAGCAAACCCTCCTTTCCCAACACACCATCATGCGTGTCAAATGCGAATATTCGAGAACGGGAGCGATCCATGAGAGGAAACTGCATGTTGCTCGAACCGGCACTTGAAGACACACTACCATCACTACCGAAACCGTCGATGTTGTTGAAGTCCGATCCGCTCACCTCCTTTCGTGAGTTGAGTGGAAAGGGGAGGGAAGGCGATAAGGCTGGAAACGCATCGTGCTGACGTTCTGAACCTGGTCCCGCGAACTGGTTGTACTGGTGGTGCTCGCGGGAGAATTGGCGTTGCTGGTCGAGTGTTGCGTACTGCTTCTGGACGTCATTGGTGAACTGGGGTGAGCCATGCGGTGGGTGGACGTGTCCAAGGTGTGGTGAGTGCTGCGAATGCTGTTGGGAATGCTGCTGATTGGTTCCTGTATTCTGGTGAGGTTGGACTGTCTGCTGCGTGGAAGGATGGGTCTGTACCGACGAGGAATGTGTTGAGGATGCTCCTCCTCCTCCTCCCGCGGAAAACGATAATCGTTCTCCGGCAGGAGGTCCGTAGTCCCGCCCCTTCTCAGTCTGAAAAGAATGGTTCCAACCAGTTGTTTGCCCGTACCGATGGTCCAGGTGGTGGGGATCGTAAATAGCCGGCAAGACAGTCGAGCTCGAGTGGGGTGGAGGAAGAATCGTGCTGTTGGGAAGTATTCCAGAGCCTCCAACGATACTTTGTACACTGCCGACTCCCATGCCGAGACCACTAGGAGGGTTGCGGTAGAGGTCAGGTTGAGCGCGATAGCGTGCCATCAAGTCCGGAGACCCTCCTTCCACGAGGCCGCTGGACGGATCCCTCGTGGTGCCGGGACCAGTCAGCCCAGACGTTGGACTTTCCCTCTGGGCGTATGAGCCATATGGAGCGAAATCAGCCGAGGTGTACTGGTGAGCTAAGTGGCCGTGCTGGTTCTGGCTGTAAATTGCTGAGAGATTGGCAGTGCCTGGTGGCGGAGCGAGTACAAAGTCGTCCGGAATTCGAGAGGAGGATGCCGCTGATGCTGAAGTCGAGGTTGAGGACGTTCTGGCGTGGTGTGCATGTGGATGGTGAGGAGGGAGGGCGGAAGGCGGAGGGTGTCCGGGCCCTTGTGGAGCGGTCTGGCGATGAAACTTGACATAGGTGCAACGGCATTTGCGTTGAACGCACTTGGCTGTTTGTTTATTTGAAGGTGAGTGAGTATATGCGCATACAGGCACATGGGGTGGCGGCAATGACGGATAATACCGGTCAGGAAATATGTGGATATCGAAAAACGAGGACGAGATACGTACAACAAGGGTTGCAGCCGTCACATGGGAGGCTAGACTGAACGCACTGATCACAAGCTTGCTTTGAAGTTGTTGCCCTTGAGGCTGCTGTTGGGCCCTTTCTACGGTTATTGGGAGATGTTGTTGTGGGAGGTTTCTCCGCTGCATGACACTTGTTAACGTGTCTTGATAGTAAGTCGCTATTGTATGTTGAACAACGCAAAGACGACGGACGATCGATGTAAAATTTCCAAAAAATGTGAGTAAATCCCACAGGCAAAATCCGGGCCACGGCTCACCTCCGAGCGAATTGGTCACCACAGTGTTGACATTTGTAGGGTCTGTCGCCCGTATCTATCAGAAGGCAGGGGCGGTGAGTTGTTGTACAGTGGGTGGGAGAGGAATAATGGGGGAAGGCTCCGCAACGCCAAAGAAGCGCCCTCGGTGGAGACTGATTTAGACGATCTCGGGAATTGGCTGGGCGGAGTGTATAAGCAATATTTCGAGTACTCACGAGAGCGCATATGTCTCGCTACATGTTGTGGCCTTGTGAAGGTCGAGTTGCATACTGGACACTGATGGGTATCATTCGGGGACGTTGATGATGATGTGTGTCGGGGAGAAAGAGAGTTAGTTCAGAGGGGCCAAGTGGAGCTGGGGCAAATGAAACGACTACCTTGTGATCGCCTGCCATTGGTGGTGCTGTGTCCGATGGTGGATATGGATAATTGCAAGAAGTGGATGTTGTTGTTGGTTGGTTTGTGTTGGGAGTTCGGAGTGTTGTGGTGAGATGGGGAGTGAGCGGGATAGGAGAAAGAGGAAGAAATGGTGGCTGTTATAATATGAGCAAGAATGAGGGAGGGCAGATGGGAGGAAAGAGNTTGAAGAGCGATGATGTTGGTGGAGAGAGAGGCTGTTGTGGAGTAATAGTGTGTGTTCGGAAAAGGTGAAAGTGAATTAAGTTTGCTCCCAAACCGAAACCGAAACTGGGGCAGGTCACGCAAGAGGTCCGGGGGTGACAGCAAGTGCAAACAATGTTTGATAAAGTGATCGCGGTGTGTGACATGTGTTGTTATGTTCTCTTATGAGAGCGAGGGAGGGGAATGGAATGGGGATGCCAGAGCCGGACCAATGAACACCGCCGTGGTGTCCCAGGAAGAGGGCGAGCAGCGTCTCAGAGTGGAGTACCAGTCACCTCGTGTTCTTAACCCTCCACAACAAACTTACAGCTCAGATCAATAATAAATCACCCTCCGCTATTCCATCGTTTTATTTCCCATTCTCCTTTAAACGTTTCTCTTTCCCATCACACTCTGACGTCATGCATTCCTTAAATCACTTTCCGCTCTCACAAATTGGGCCTTCGCAGCCGCTTGTCCCGCCCCCTTGTCCGCTATCCGGACGAAAATCCTCGCCACGCCATGGGGACAAAAACACACACATTTGCATTCGCATTCGCATATACAGTCTGAACGGCTACATTCCAATGACACTGCCTTGTTTCTTTCCAGCCAAAAATTCATCTGTCCAAGATCTGCGCAGTGGGGCGGCTAAACGGACCAGTGACGTCACTTGCGCGAGATCGTTGCAGAGATCAAGCCACTGTAACAATACGTCATTCCATCAAATTCCATTTGCGCAGAAAAAGAAATGCTCTGGCTTACCTCGGCGCGGCGATCGGCATAAACACCTCGGCCTTGGACCTAACCACACGCACTTCGTCAGTATGCCGCCATCATCCATGCAACACGCAAAGGCTGAGAAAAAAGAAGGAAAATACAAAAATGCCCGAGAGAAAAAACGATAGAGAGGGAATGAAGGAAAGAAGAAGGGAGTCGTAACGCGAGGTGTCACAACATGCGAAAATGGAAGCAAAGATCAAAGAATGAGGGTGCAGGGGAGGATTATCGGTATGCCGACTTGTGGTGACCGATATCAATCCGCTGCCAGTGCCCTAGCAACAGAACCAAAACGAGCCATATGCAAGAATTCGATTAGCAAAACCACCGCCAAGGAATCCGCCAGTTCCAGTTAGTGCCAGTGTCACCTCGCTGAGTGGGCCCGCAAACAAGGCGCGTTCATCCCCCCCTTGTTTTTTTTCCTCGACTGTATCTCTCCCTCGTCTCCGGTGAGAACAAACAGGCGACACGGATATCTCTGCGTGCGAGACGAGCCGAATCACAGCGCCTTCTTCCTCATATAGTCCCAGTACCCGGCCCCATCCCAACAGAAATGGCAACCAGTCAGCGGGACACATCCCCGGCTCTACCCAAATCAAAGGGGGAAAAAATAATTTGTGCCCTGGCTTGGACGTCAAAAAAGCGAGCCAGAAAGATTAATATGAGATATGAGAAGGTGATAGGAGCCCGACCCTCACGCGGGATCCAACTCCCATACCTTGACTCGATTCCCAGGCCAAATCCCCATCTAAATAGCACCCGCCAATTGTTCGTCCCCACATACCCACACGCGTCCATCCCACCCCCGATTTCGATACCACTTCCCGTGCCCCCATGCTATTTCAGTAAGATAACGAAACGAGGAAAAAATAGGGGAGAAGAACGAAAACAGTTGATGCAAGGAGGCGAAATCGAGCAAAACCGGCGTGAATGCAAATGGTCCGAAGAGAGAATTGAATGCACCGCCTCAGATCTTCTACCGTGCTCCCATCCCTCTTCCATCTTCGCTTCCCCACACATAATTGCAGGCGGATGAAAGATAGAAAGATGAGAGAGTCAGAAGGTCCATCGGTCCGTGCCATAGAAGATTATAGTTATAGTACGAGCGCTATGGCATCGCCATTCAATCAACATATGCGCATATAGCCATCTCATGCCACCCGCAGAGGGGGACACCTTGGATCAAGTTGCCACCAATGATTCTCGTCAAAGCAATCCCGAGTCCGGCGAGAGATCGGGTCCCCCAGATCTGAGTGAGAAGACTTCGGAAACTCTGTCTCTGGGAAAGAAGTGCAGTTCGATTGCTCAAACGAGAATCTTCCACGTTCCGGGGCGCACGGGATAAGAAAAGAAAAAGCGCAAAACGTCGAATTCGAAAAAAGAAGAGCAGTCGCGGAACGGATGGGTCAATTCAGAGAGCGGGAGAGCTCTCTTTGCTGTGGGTGTATGCGCATGTATGCATGTATGTATGTATGCGTCTCCAGTGGATTCGTTCGGGATTCGATGGGATGGGTGGAAACCGAAACCCACCCACACATCCCCACATGTGGTCAACCGTTCTCTAAAGAACCCCAGCAGCAGAACAACAGAACAAAGTAGCTTTCGGTTCGGAAGAAACGCGAACAAAGAACAGAAGCCCGAACCGAATTCGACTTTCGCGTCCTTTCCCAAATAAAAACACACAGGGCCCTCCGCGTAATTTGTGCGTCACGGCGTGGTCAGGGGGTACCCACTTGTCTTATCCAAGAAAATGCGGTAGTCCCCAAACTCCAGCGCCCATCACATACATATCATCGGAGGGCGCCATAAAGAAGTAAGAAAAAGAAGCGCATGCATACAGACACACACAGTCATAGTGTCAGCTGAACCAAATCCGATGAACGAATCGAATCCCCAAGCAAACCAGAAAGCCCTCTCGAGAGCGTAAACAATCTGATAACGAAAAGCGGGGGAAAATGAATTGAATGCAAAAAAAAGAATCAACAATGCGAGAGGACAGCAAACTTGGAAAGATAATTTAGGGGGAAAATAGACTCTGAATTGAGGCGACTGAGGTGTCATCTCAATAAGGTAAACAAAATATGATCCGAGACCGGGGCAAAACAGCAGCCAGAAATACGAAAGGCAAACTGATACCGACTTGCTCAGAAGAGCAAGGATATCAAACTCCCCGATATCGCCTCAAGCTCAATCAGCCGCAAGGACGAATTCCGAGGTTAAAAAAAGGGGGGAGAATCACAAGGGGTGCGGGGAGGCCCCTTCAACCAGAAACTGAATTACAGTATGAGTCAAAGGATCCGTGTGGCGGGGACTTGGGAACGTGTTGGGGTGCTTTCAACTCGATGAGGGACCTCTGGACGATCGCAGCGGACTCGAAAGACAGCCAAACGGGCTTCTATGGTCCTGTGGTCCTGTGCTACTGTGGGGGTATCTGGCTTGCAGTGTACCCGACGCCACGCCATCCACGGTCCTTGCCAGATCGAGGAATCACTCCCAACCAGGAGGGGTATAAAAGGCAAGAGCCTTTAGAGGTTCCCGTTTATCACTGTCCCCCCTATCTTCCATCTAATCTCCAAGCACATTCAACGCCAGACTAGCAAGCAGCCGGTAAGGCCGCGATAAGCCGCGCATCCTGCTGCCGCCAGTTGGACACGGGTGCAATTGGTCATTAGGAAGGACGGAAGAGAGGGTGTAAGTCCTTTGACGAGACAGGACAATAGGGAGGGTGCCATCAAGTTGCACCCAACAACAACTACCGTGCGTTTAACACGAGTTTTGCGTGCGAGATAAACAATGGGTGGGAAATTGGAATGAAGAAATGGATTGAATGAATGAATGAACCAACGGATCCATAGTTTTAGCTTTTGGTTCCTGTGCGTGAAACTTGTATGGGATGGACGAGAATTGGAAAATGACAACGAAATTGAGAATGAAAATGGTAGAAATTCGTCTCGTAACTCGTGTTGTGTTCCGTCTCCCTCAATCATCCATCCACCGCTCTCATTTCCTGTGATAAAAACACGAGGCAATGAGGGAGTCGATGTGGGTGTAGAATCTGGCATTTGCATAATATGCATGGACAGAGGCTCCTCCGATATGAGTTTCATCCCATGGCTTCAATACCAATCGCTGCACCTGAAAGGCGTGTTTGCTGCCAGGGATGGAGGTACTGGTATCGAGAAGCGTCGATGATTGATGTGCAACGCTGATGGGAGACCGAAGATCGCACGAAGTGGATGGGTGCATGTCCAACTCCGAGTCCGAGAGGGGTAACGGATCAAAGTAGTATCAGGGAGCTCGAGGGCCATAATGCAATCCATGGGTAAAAGATGGACCCAGGGCGCTCCAGGTGGATTCAAGAAAGCGGTTGAACGAACATTAATTGAGAGAGAAGGGAAATAAGAAAGAGAAGAGGAAGAGGAAGAAACGAAGAGAAAGTTCCGGGGGCGGGATCGTTGGGCGAGGGTGGGCGGGGATCGTTGACGGGTGTGATCCTGGCGCGAAATATGGTGCACGGATGAATGATCGCGCAGTTCTCAAAATGAATCAATGTGTGTAAGTCCAGCGCATACTGTTGAGAACCAACGGTACGGGAAGAATGAAGACCATCCAAATACCAAGAAATGAAACAAACAGAACATGCAAAGAGAACAAAACGAAAGGAGACACTCAACGGAGTCATATTATCGATTCCCTTGTATTTCATGTCAACGGGGACATAATGCTTGTTCGGAAGCGTATATTTAACCGACTGAACGAGTGGGTTCTGAGCGATGATGAGGTTTGCCATCTTGTACAGGGTCGCCTTACAAACGATCAAAAGTGTATCAGCTTCTCATGAAGGGACACACGCGTGAGTTGATGAGATGCCGTTTGAGCGACTTACTTGAACGCTAGCACTGTCATCGGTAGCAAAGAGTTCTAGCGTAATGCGTCTTGCACTTGCGGCAACCGTTTCACCATCCCAAGGAGTACCGGTCCCCTTTTCTTGTGCACCGGCAGTGTCAGATTCAAAGAATTCTAGAGTAACAGGGAAGGGTGTGAAAGTGTAGGTCAAGTCAATCGAGGTCGAGAAGATGCGGTCGTCAACTTCAATCAACGTTGTGAATTCATCACGGACGAAATTGGTGAAGGCAGAGCCGGAGGATTTGAGAACTGCGCTGGGAAGCTCAGGGATGGAAGAGGCTTGATGAAGATGAAACAACGAACCCAGGAGGTCAGCGATGCCTGATGAAACCTTAGCTGTAAGTTTATCTTTGCCTTGAGTACCGTCAATCTACATTCAGACCTCAGATTGCGCCCCACACAATGTAGCTGGAAGAAAACACTACGGCATTGAAAAACTGACCTCGACGCTTGTAATCGTTTTATCATCCCCATCTCGGAAGAAAGAGTAAGGGTGTTCTTTGGCTTCTTCGCCTTCTTTCACAGCGATTCTCTGCCACCGCAGCTTCTCAATGGTCACAAATGCCTTGTGGATATGAGCATATTTGGAAACCAAGAATGTTCCAAGATGGAGTGCGAATCGTTCAGGATGGAGGATGTGCGGAGAGGTCTTGGCCATATCTAGAGGATTTTCCGCGTTAGACAGGTGGAAATCACGCCGAAAAGGGGGACAAAGATCACAGTAGGTGATGTTCTTGACTGATGTATTTGGGTAGAAGCCAATAAGCATCATACTCGTGCACAGAAGACCGTCGACACACGTACCGGAATCAGTAGCAACTACGACAGAGTTGTCTGCTTGCGTATAACTGCGGGAAGAAGCATGAGATCCCTTCAACACGCGGTCTTGTCTCCCCCTCAACGCTCTTCAACGCCAAACGGCAATTGACCAACCCGTTGGAGAAATACGACAGGATAGCGAAAGCACGGATGGCTCGGTGAAAAGGAGATGATCGCCAAATCGAGGTCAAGCGGTTAACCCAAAACCCACCTGGTCTCAATGTCACCTTCTAATAAGGCCTGGACGTTATACTCAACAACATGGTGCCAGTTGCCCTCC
Source organism: Meripilus lineatus (assembly GCA_027627245.1). Classification (NCBI taxonomy): domain Eukaryota; kingdom Fungi; phylum Basidiomycota; class Agaricomycetes; order Polyporales; family Meripilaceae; genus Meripilus; species Meripilus lineatus. Next base: position 101,072 of record JANAWD010000048.1, on the reverse strand, counting down.
CTTACGATACGGAAGACTCGAACTTTATCCTTGCCATAGCGTGCATGCGAAAGGTAGGCGATCGACGTTTCGGTGGACATGGTATGGGTTGAGAGGATTTCGCTCGAAGATCAGTAGGGCGTTATAGGGGGATTGTCTTCGGAGAGTGGGGGGTTAGAGGATCCCAGTCATCGATGTCCGCCCTAAATATTGGGAATCTCGCACGGAAGGGGTTAGGATTACTTATTCAGATAAACATGGTGGATATGGTAGGAGATACGATAGCACAGTAATGGCTCTGGCGAGGCCCTGCCGAAGGGATTGCCCGGTTCCAGACCCCGCGTTCCTTCCAACTTATCAAGACAAGGAGTGTTCGAGCAGAAAGGTTGGACATGGATCTTGTCTTCGACACGTACAAGATTGGTTCGAGAAATATCAGAGCAAGGAGAGGGTGAGTTGAAGTGGTCTCGGGAAGGAAATTTCGGTCATCCTAGGCCTTTCAATCAAATGATGGCGAAGGCGCAAGAGGTGCACCTGCCTCGAGTCTGGGAATCGCTGACCCTCGCTTGCTTCCCAATTATACTCATCATCCCTCATCGACATCACTGTGGGTGGAATCCTTACATTTGGTGGGCAAATACATAAATCCTATCTCGGTAATTACTAACAGCGAAGTATTTGTGAATGGTACGAGAGCACAGTGCATTTTACAAGACATGATGTATGATGCCCGATAAGAGCGCTTCAAAGTTCTTGCCTCCGAGACAAGAGCGCGCAGATAGATTACAGCACAGCGAGATGCCCTCACAACATTTTCTTTGCTGAGATTCCAGAAAACGTGGGATCTAAAAAAAGAACTTGCGTCAAACATCCACCGTGAAGGTTACGTGCTATGGCAAGGGACGAACATAGATGGGGTTTAGATTTTCTGAACTTGGAGTATTCCACGAGCGGATACGGAGGAGAATACTCGGTGGATTTCGCCAGAGACCACGCTCATTTCTGAATCGCTGAGATACCGCACGCAAACCTCTTCAACGTGTTTGAAGTCCTGTTGCCCGAGACGCTTGTCGAGATCCTTGTAATCCTTGATTTCTTCGAGCGTTGAGAATGTCAGCATGATGAACACTCTCCGAAGGTTAGGAGATGACAGCTGATCTAGGATGGGTATGTACTCCGGAGCATTCGGGTTATAAAAGGTGATGTCACGAAGCACAGTATTGTGTCGTAAATTGATTCCTTCCATGATAGCTTCAAGAAGAAAGAGGATGAGTGCATATTCCTAACAAAAAGTGATGTAGCGAGAGAAGGTCCATACGTACCCAGACGCGAAGGACTCTGAGCATTGGATTCATGATAACGAGGAAGCATAATGTCCAAGGTTTGAAGGTAAGGACCTGTAAGTTCCAACAGCCGATTTGTTACTCCTACATATGATTCCTCGAGAATGTCAACGACGAGGTTCCGTAAGGACGCTGCGGTGATAGCTGAAGTGAACCATGTCCGCGTTTTGGTTTGGTTCCACTCAAAGACCAGGGTCAGCGAGGATATCTTGATGAGTCCTGTGCCTTGCACAAGTCCTTCCAGCGAGATGGGACTCGGCGCCTCAAGAGAGACAGACTCGAGTAAAGGCAACTTGCAAAGGAAGTTACAAAATGAGGTCACGGTGAGAAGACACTCGTAAACACGGACATGCCGGATTGTTCGAAAGTTGGCAAGCACCTCGAAGAAGGAAGTGCAGTCAGCGGGATCGCCACCGACTTCTACGCTGTCAAATGCGATGCTCCTAAGTCTCGTTAGGTTCTTTTCGAGCCCACGAAGGATCTCTCCAGTTTTGATCAACCAGTTGGTTGGGAGCAAATCTCGGCAAGGGCGGGGTCGAGAGATGGCGAAAATGATCTTTTTGATCCACGATCCAATACTAGGTGTACCCTTGATTAGGTCGCACAACGCCTGCAAACGATGAGGGCTGCTAATTGTTACATCCCGGAAGATTTGTGGCCTTGTTGCATTGCTCCAGAGGCGACAGGTTATTGAGCATGCCAACAACGTTCCAGTGTCGTCTGCCAAGTAGGTAGCAATGTGTGCGACAAGCTCGAACGGGAACAACAAATGCATTGGCTGCTGAGCGCGATGCTGACCGTATCTGCGGGTGGTCATGCGTGTCCTGAGACCGTAAAATGACTTAGAAACCGAAATCAATATCATGGTATTCACTCACTGTGTTACAAGTCTCTGTCTTGTGAGTTGTTTCCCTGAGAGGAAGTCCCCCTGGGTGGCGAACGTTCCGCCGAAGGCGATCTGGGCTCACAAGCGCCCATCACCAATGCGTGCACCCGCACTTTCGGTTAATATTCGGCTGCAGCTCGGACGGCCTTCTAATGCTCCTTCGAAAACGCAGTACGACTCAGAGTACCGTCCCATAATTATGTGTCGCGTGATTCACAACCAAGTTATGCAGACCCCTTTGGAGCTGCCATATCGCGGGTTAACGTTCACAGCGTGATATACTCATCACTCAGCCTTGAACAACGGCTGGGTAAAATAAACCACTATTGTAGGATCGTAAACAGTAGAATAGTTGTGTGGAAATTTTCAGGGTACACTACACAGAATCTGGTTGCCTCAGTATCGCGCTCCAAAGCCCTTGCCTCCGAAATAAGAAGGCGCAGTTATATTACAGTGAGAAGACTCCTAGAACAATTATTCTCTCATTTCTGAGGAATCGTGAGGCCTGCAAGAAGAAGTTGCGTCAATGACTCTCCACCATGGTTACGTGGTATGGTACAGAAGGACGAACATCGGTGGGGTTTAGTAGAACCTCTCAACCCGAAGTATTCCACGAGCAGACACGGAGGAGAATGCTTTGTGGATTTCGCCTGTGACCACGTTCAATTCTAGAGTGCTGTCATACAGTACACAAACTTCTTTAACGTGGCGGAAATCCGATTGCGCAAGACGTTTGTCGAACTCCTCGTAATCCTTGACTTTGATTCCTCCGAGCATGAAGGGTTTCAGCACGATGAACACTGTCCGGAGGTTCGGAGATGATAACTGATCTAGGATGGATATGTACTCCGGAGCCTTCGGATTATGAAAGGTGATGTCACGAAGCACGGTATTGTGTCGTAAGTTGATTCCTCCCATTATAGCTCCAGGAAGAAAGAGAGTATAAGTGCATATTCATAAGAGAAGTGCAGTAGCGACAGAAGGATCATACGTACCGAGACGCAAAGGATCCTGAGCGACCTGTTCATGATAACCAGGAAGTATGATGACCAGGGATTGAAGGTAAGGGCCTGTAAGTTCCAACAACCGATTTGTTACTCCTAAATACGAATCCTTCAGAACGTCGATGACGAGGTTCCGCAAAGATGCCGCAGTAATAACTGAAGTGAACCAAGTCCGCGTGTTGATTTGGTCCCACTGAAGGGTCAAAAGGGACAGCGAGGATATCTTTATGAGTCCTGTGCCTTCCGTGGTTCCTTCTATCGAGAGGGGGCTCGAGTCCTCGATAGAGACGGACTCGAGCAGAGGTAACTTGCAAAGGAAGTTACAAAACGGGGTGAGTGAGGGAAAACACATGTGGATGTTGATATGCCGGATTGTTCGGAAGTTGGCGAGGATATCGAATAAGGAAATGGAGTCAGCGGGATCGGAACCGACAAATATCGTGTCGAACGTGATGCTACTCAGTTCCGTGAGGTTTTCCTCCAGTCCACGAAGGATCTCTCCAGCATCTATCATCCAATTGAATGGGTAAAAATGTTTAGAAATGGGGGGTCGAGAGGAAGTGAAATAGATCTCCTTGGTCCATAATCCGATATCTGGTGAGCCCTTGACTAGGTCGCAAAACTCCTGTAGACGTGGAGGGCCGCCAATCGTTATTGTCCGGAAGATATGTGGTCTTGTTGCATTACACCAGAGGTGACAAGTCGACGAGCATGCCAGCAGTGTTCGGGCATCGTCCGCCAAGTAGCTGACAATTTGTGCGACAAGTTTCAACGATACCAACGAATGCGTTGGTTGAACGTTGTGTTCTTGCAAACCATACCCGCGGGTGGTCATGCAGTCCAGTGTCCTGAGAACGTGACATGACTTAGGAAACAAGATCAATATCATAATATTCACTCACTCTGTTGCAGATTCTTATCCTTCAAAGCTTTTCTCTAAGAGTGCCAGAATGCTAGTGAAGGTGCGGTTTCAAAGTCAGCCTGGCCATGGCAACCAGGACTCCAGGGGGAACGATGTGGGCTCACAAGCGCCCCATCATCAATACGTCCCACAGCCTCGACGTTCATTTGATTCGCCTTTGAGTGTCGCTTCGAAAATGCAGTCTGACTCAGATCACCACCCAAAAATCATAGTAAGCTGCAGAGAAAGGTGGCTCGCATAATTTACATCAAAATGGTGCAGACCGCTTGGAGACATACAGGTTCACAACTTCACAAAGTTCACATGCCCACAGCCTGATATATACTCATCACTCGGCCTTTAACAGGGGGTGGCGAAATACATCAATACTAGAGGATCGTAAACAGCGAAGTGTTTGTGGATGGTACGAGAGTACCGTATATTTTTCAGGACATGACGTATGATGCTTGATAAGAGCGCGCAGATAGATTACGGTTCAACGAAATGTCTTCGCTACAACTTCTTTTGCTGCGATTCCAGAAACCATGGGGCCTAAAGAAAAGAATTTGTGTCAAACATCTACCGTGAAGGCTAAGTTTTACGGCAAAGGACGAACATAGATGGGGTTTAGACCCTTTGGACTTGAAGTATTCTACGAGCGGCTACGGAGGGGAATACTCGGCGGATTTTGCCAGTGACTACGTAGAGTTCCAAAGTGCCGTCATAGAGTACGCAAACCTCTTCAACGTGACTGAGATCCGGTTGCGAAAGACGCTTGTCGAGATCCTTGTAATCCTTGACTTTGATTCCTTCGAGCGTTGAGAAACTCAACACGATGAAGACTGTCCGGAGGTTCGGAGATGACAGCTGATCTAGGATGGTTGTGTACTCTGGAGCGTTCGGGTTGTGAAAGGTGACGTCACGAAGCACGATATTGTGTCGTAGATTGATTCCTTGCATAATGGCTTCAGAAGTAAAGGCAATGAGTGCAAATTGTTAACAAAAGTGCTCTCGTCATGGTGGGTCCATACATACCGAGACGCGGAGGATCCTCATAGGATCGAACATACTCAGGAAGTATGATCCTTAAGGATTGAAGGTAAGGACCTGTGACTTCCAACAACCTATTTGTTACTCCTAGATACGAAGGCTCCAGAACGTCGATGGTTAGGTTCCGCAAAGATGCCGCAGTAATTGCTGAAGTGAACCAGGTCCGCGTATTATTCTGATTCCATTCATGCGCCAAAAGGGACAACGAGGATATCTTCATGAGTCCTGTGCCTTCCGCAGTTCCTTCCCTCGAGACGGGGCCAGACGACTCGATAGAGACGGAGTCAAGTCGGGGCAACTTGCAGAGGAAGTTACAAAACGGTGTGACGGAGGGATAACACCGGGAAACCTTGATACGCCGGATTGTTTGGAACTTGGCGATTACCTCGAATAAGGAAGTGTAGTCACTAGGACCGTGACCGACAAAAACGCTGTCGAAGGTGACGCTATCAAGTTTCGTGAGGTTCTTTTCGAGCCCACGAAGGATCTCGCCAGCATTGATCATCCAATGGAATGGGTACAAACGTTGCGAAGGATGGCCTCGAGTTATAGTGAAACGAATCTTTTTGACCCATAATCCAATGATTGGTTCACCCTTCACTACGTCGTAAAATGCTTGTAAATGTGGAGGATTGCCGATGGTTACTTTTTGGAAAATCTGTGGTCTTGTTGCATTACGCCAGAGACGACAGGTCGCGGAGCATGCCAACAGCGATTCGGTGTCTTTTGCCAAGTAGCTAGCAATGTGTGCGACAAGTTCGAATGGGAGCAACGAATGTGTTGGTTCGGCGCGATGTTTTCGACTTCGAAGACCGTATCTGCGGGTGGTCATGCGGTCGGGTGTTCCTGAGAACGTGAAGTGACTCAGGAAGTCTTCAAACAAGATCAAGACAATGATATTGACTCACTGTGTTACGATTCTCTATCCTTCAGGACGTTTCTCTCAGAGTGCTAGTGAAAGAGTCCCCAGTGGCAGGAGTGTTCCTGGGCAACCAGGTCGAAGGCGATCAGGAACAATTTGAGCTCACAAGCGCCCATCATGTCGCCTGAGCGTTCAAGTTGCTCCTACAGTCCGCCCCCTCTCTACCCAATTCGAGCCCTTGTCTTCCCTACTCTCGTTCCCGACTCGCTCTTTGTCACCATCATCTATTTTCTGTGAGGCCAGGAAGCACGTGGCGATCATCACAGAGGTAGAGGTACTACCATTTGGGATACTACTCAATATGTTATGGGTTGAGGAGGCCAAAACTATTCAAGGAGCAACCGTGAGGTGCAATTGAGGCAGTGAAAGTGGGATGGATTGAGTATCACTTCGAGATAGTGAGGACGCAGCGGAGAGCAACATGTAGGCCGGAATGTGCGACTGTGATACTTGTGTCAAAACGCATTGTCGCGAAAGTGCACTTAGGCTCATTGAATTAAAATATGCATGATTCTAAACTTTATCATGACATACTGCAGTGAAGGATTCAAGATCCCAGCATGTAATTCTCAATGACATCGACAATATTTACCAACAACAGCCCGCGATGCTTTCGTCCAGCGTGGCACCAACAAGTGTAGTTATCCCAACTACCCATACCAACTCGGGATAATAGGATGACAACTTACTGCCACGATCCAAATTTCCAAGCGTTCCCTATCACTCATCCTCCGAATCAACGAGGATGTTTGTCATCTCGATTCTCAGAATACCTCGTTCCGTAACAGAAGGGAAAACCCGACAAATCTTCCGAGTAACGAGGTCTTCTTCCAAAGGCCCTTTATAAAGGAAGAGTACCTGCTGAAGGTTGGTGAAATTCGGGTTTGATAGGAGCTGGTCTATTGCTTTGCAGTCTTTGTTTTTGAACTGACTTAGACTTTCGAACTCCACAATAAACGAAATAACGCGAAGATCTCGGGACCGCAGTTGGGAGACCATCTCAAATACGGCAGACGATTCTGGTTGATTGAACGTAACCCGTTGCAATCCGGTAGAGTGGGATACATCGATATTCGAGAGGGTGTCTACGGAGAAGGCAGTCTTTCAGCTTTGAGTGGTAAAAGTGGACACGACAGATGGATTTACCCCCATAAGGATAAGAGGTCCAAGTAGGAGGCTGGACAGTGAATTGAAGGTTGAGCTCACGGAGGCTCGCCCCGAATTTCTCCAACAGCTGGTTTGTGTTGGTAGCCATCACGTTGGTCAAAATATGAGTTTTGAATGAGAGAATTGTGTCGGAAGAGACTGTGTCCCCAATGAACGCGTGAACAGTCTGGTCGATGCAGTTCAGGGTTACTGAACTTATCCGCAATGGAGGATGTTGCACAGTGGGGATATCGCCATCGAACTTGACCCTGATGATGGAGAGGGAGTCGAGTAGAGGTAGACTCTGAAGCAAGGTAAGGAATTTCTTGGGGCACATCCTACACCCGAAAACGTGGATCTCGCGAATGGAATGGAATTTCGCTACACCGTCCAGGAAGAGGCCTATCTTATGGGAATCCCGGCTCCTAAATCCACCAAACCCAAGATGTCGAAGCTTTGGGAGCTTCGCCTCGAAAGTAATAGGGAATTGGTACATCCACTCCGGTCGAAACCTGACTGGGATAGATTCGTGCTGAAGGTTCAAACATATGTCTGTAACCCAGTAGCTCATGCTGGGTAACGCTTCCAGTTTGGCAGACAATTCTTTAGCTCGAGTGGAGTCGAAGAGTGTGATATTGTGGTAGATCAAGGGCTGTACGACTTCGCGCCAGGAACGACAAGCCGTGGAGAACGCGTTCAGCGTGTCACGATCCTCTGTCAAGAAGATTGCGATATGATAGACGAGCTCTAGAGGGAGCGAGACTTTGATTGAAACGATGTGGTAATAACATCCTCGAAGGTTGTATCTGCTCGTGTGGGCGCCCTCGGTAGATGCTATGGATGGGAGTCAGTGACTCGCCAGACAACAACGGGGAGATATAACGCAAAGCTTACCCATACTGGTTATGATCTAAATGTATAGCCCAGGATACTGTCCAAATGAACACCCTTTGGGGTTGGTGGGAGGATTGATCACGAAAATCGCGCAATGATTGGGCGCGTCGCGTGTTTTGAGGGACCTCACGTGGCTGCACCTGGATCGAGATTCGACACGTAGCAGATGTTGCTGGCAAAAAAGCAAAGCCTTGCGTGTCTTTACATCCTCCGTCACCACCTCTTCATTTCTCCGGTTCACTTCTCTCGTCAGGTTTCGACATCTTTCAACTTCTCAGCAGGTTTAGCAAGTCAATATGAACGCGGCTACAACAAACTTGGTCGTCTCTCTTGTCGCCATGCAAGGTTGGTACATTGAGAAGAAAAGCATCCTTCAAAGTCACTAACGCGCGCAACCTTGATATCTGTATTGTGCAGTGGCACGCAAGATCCCATTTGAAGACCCTCAAGTGCTGACAATTGTTCGCATTTCTTACGTCGTCGTTCAAGCTATTGTTCTTGGGACATACTACTTTGTCTCCTCCAAGGTCAGTCTGCGTATTTGTGCGCAGTCAGAGCAGCTTTCCAACTCGTTGAAATGCGATAGATCAAGCAAAAGAATGATCAGACAGTGTTGAAATATGGTCAGTCCCATTGTCCTGGTCGCGTGCGACGCTGTTCTCACCAATCCTATGATAAATAGTTGAACCGGCCAGTCCCATGGTAATTCTATCATTCTGCGTTCAAAGGTAGCCTTCGCTCATTTCTTGCCTCAACGCGAACAGTCTGGGGAACAAGGGAATCTGGTAACAACCACTGTACGAGACTATGATCTCGGAGAGACCTCGAAGCTCGTCCGTGGTGCCTACATTGGTATACTCATGATGGTCTTCTTGCATGGTTATCTCAAGTATGTCAATCTTTCATGTCCGCATTTACCTGATGTTCACTTGCTGGCAGATATACCCAACCCCTCTTTATCCAAGCCTTGATGGGTCTTAAGAATCTGTATGAGGCGAAGCCGGTGGCTATTCACGTATTGGGCAAGCCCGCTGAAGGAGATTTGAAGCGTCCCTTCAAAACTGGTGGTATGTTCGGAGGTGAGTTATTCTCATGGCCTGTCATCACACGGTTCAGTTACTGATTCTTGAACAGGTGCATCAGACCCACAGACAGATAAGGCTGCTATTGATGAGGCTGAGAAGCGGAAAGGCAGCAAGAAGGACGAGTGATTTTATTTCTTGTAGTTCCTGGATATATGGTACTATCATCTCTACTCGTTCCTTTCCTCTGGTCTTGCCAGTACATTACACCCTGATAAGCACCCTCTTTCTATCACTTCACCCCACTTGCCATGTGAAGCTTGCGAAGCGCGAGGCGTTTACGTCACCCCAACATGGTTGTCACCCTGTAACGCGAACAGTAACGCGGCCCTGTCACACCTTGTTTGATTTGAGTCTCTTTGCCCAGAACCACCACCACTTAGTATTTGCTATAAAACTTGAGACGCGACAATATGGAAATCAACAAGGAGCGCGAAATGTCACTTCAGCAAAGACAACTCGTTGATCACTACTTCGACGAAGGTCAGTACGACATGGGTATCTCGACCCTGAATGGCCTGCGTGATCCTCGCTGGTTACCATCCCCGTTCGGTGCAATCCCTACTATACCGTTCATGGTTAACGTTCTCAAAACCCTCTGTATATGTAGACAGCATATCAGACAGCTAGTCTATCTGGCTCTCTATCCACCTCCGGATCCCAGCGAACTCGCTTCCAACGAAAAGGAGAACGAGATTCCCGAGGCTACTAAACTTGGATTCAAGGTGCACAAGGAAGTGCATGTGCCCAACCCTGCGGCAACTATCGCTGCGCAGGATATTCTCATGGAGTTTGCTGCAACCAATACACCTGCTGGTTTGCTCCGTGGCCTCCCAAAATACGTGGAACGCAACTCAGAAGAGGATGTCATTGTCGGCGAGGATGACGAGGATTCCTTCATTTCTAAAAAAGCAAAATGCTTCAGACACTCAAAAAATTGCTGGGAGATACTTCGGGATGGGTTTGTGAAACATCACAAGGAGGAGGTAGCCCAGAAGCGCGGGAGGGGTAGGCCCCGGAGGCGTCCTGGGGGCGATGACGAAGATGAAGATGGTTCTGTTGGGTATCAGTCTGCCGTTGGAGAGAACGCATGGCCTGTGTTACAATGGCTTCTAGCGATCTTTGAAAGGGACGAACGTTTGACAATTGCTTCGGAGAATCGTGAGTTGGCCCAATGTCTATCATTCACTAACTGATTGGTTGGTAGTGCAATATTCCTCCGTACTGCTCTCCCAGGTCCCACCACCTCGCATGGGATCCGGTGGACGATGGGATGTCGAAGGTCCCTTGAACGTCATCTGTGCAAGTGTTAGCCAGGATCAAGAGAGACGTAAGCTGTGTGGGCCACGACTATTGACGCTGGTGGGTACTTGTGTCTTCGTGCTGCAACTGTACTACAATGATGTTGACCAATAGCTCATCAACCTCACCAACTCAACTCATATGGATATGAAAATGTTCATAAACGTCACAAATAACCGACTCTTTACGCTCCCATTCGAAGAGCTGGAATATTTACTTGACAACCTACACGAGTCGGCACCGGTAAAACGCTTCAAATTGAACTTCTATTGCACCTACCTATCTCAAGAGTGCTCTATTGGTCGATCCGTCGATCGGCCCAGACCTGTTCGACGAGCAAAGCCCGTGTCTGCTCGTTCGAAATCGGGTACAAGTACAGGTGTAAGCACACCAACCCTGACCAGCAACCCTTCCTCTGGGGCTTCTACCCCTGCCGTCGCCCTGAGGTTTCCTCCACCCTCGACAGGAGAAGTCGCCCGATTACTTACCGCACCTCCCTCACCAAACGAGACCAACCCCCAGGTATCCATACTTCAGGTTATGGAGGTCAAGTCGCATTTAGTGCAGACCTACGTCGCTCTGCAACCTCATGGCTGGGAACCGATGTTCGGAAATGGAGAGTTCGCCCAGGTGGTTATGGAAGCCTTCAATCTCCGGGTCGGGCAAGGGGGAGAAGAGGCACAAAAAGCTGCTGATCGATACAAGAAGTTTTTCCAAGCTCGCCTCGCCATTTTAAAACCCGTTTCTTCATAATCCTACTCACGCTTTCGAATCTTTACATGGACTACTGTCTCCCGCTGCTTGGACCTGGACTCCCTGTTCGGATATCTGATAAGATCTAGATTACATAAGCGTCCCCTTATCAACGCGTCTCTCCTCTCACAGGAACTTGACCTNCCTNNCCNCACTCCCCCNTNCCNNNC